>JAJEJH010000509.1:293911-463668 GCA_026122585.1 Anacardium occidentale | reverse complement strand
ATTTTAAAAATTTTAAAAAAGTAAACTGGCCACAACCATCGACGCCGACGGTGGTGGTCGTTGTTAACCGCACCACGTGGCCGTCTCAGACCACCTAGTTCCAGGGGAGGCCAGATTAGGCCTCCCCGTTGGGTGGAGGCGGCTAGATCTGGCCGCCTCCAGTTTTGGAGGAGGAGGCCAAATCTGACCTCCTCCCCCAACAACCGTGGCCGGAAACGGCCGCTGGGACCAATATCGGCCCTCTTCGGCCGTTTCCGGTGGCCAGATCTGGTGGAGGTGGCCAGATCTGGCCGCCTCCACAGAACGGGGAGGCCAGATCTGGCCTCCCCTGGAACCAGGTGGCCGTCAACGGCCACCGCCGCCAGCGTCGGCAGCTGTGGCCAGTTTACTTTTTTTAAATTTTTTTAAATTTTTTAAATTTTTTTAAATTTTTTAAAATTTTTAAAATTTTTTTAAATTTATATAAACTTTATTTTATTATTTTAATAAAATTTAAACATAAAATGACAAAATTATCTTTAGAATGTTACTGTTTACTATTTATTTAATATTAAATTATTTTCATAAGTGGGAGACCGAATTTTTAAAAACTTGTCGGTGGGACTTTGTCCCCGCCTCAAACTATGGGTGGGATCCTTTGGCCATCTTTTAATTATAAAGAACGGAGAAGTTGGAGTTGGCATGCAACATGAACAAAAAAATAAATAAAATAATATCATTCATTGAACCTCCTGTTCAGAGATACACCAATAATTTGGGGCCACCACCAAACACTAAGGTTAATACCGTAATTAAATACAAAAATGTGGTTGAATATTCGGAATATTTTGATTCTTATCCAAATTGCCAGGTTGGAAGTGATGAGAGTTGTTCTGGCTCCTGTGCCACTGGCAGCGGCGTGCTGTCTCTCTGGCTCGGGTCAAGTCAAGCCCCGTGGAGTCAAGTCTCTTCCCCTCTCCTCCTCCCTCCCTCTTTCTAACGCAACCAGCTCATCTTAGCCTAAAGCACCGGTGGCTTCTGGGGGTGGTGTTCGAATAATAAAATAGCATTATCCATAACCTCTTTAATTATATTATAGGTTGAATTGGTAAAAAAATAAGATATACCCAATTTAAATACAAAAAAAAGTGGTCATAAATGGCGTGCGCCAAGTCAAAAGTAGTGTCTTGCCATGTCTACATTACTTTATTAAGAAGAGATAATGTTTTTATCTTATGTCTCATTTAGTGGCCACACTCAATGCTAGGGCCAGGTTGGAATCACATGAAAAAAAAAAAGGCCAAAGCACTATTTCCCACTCATAGTTTCAGGCGGGGACAACGTCCCACCCGCCTAAGTTTAAAAGCTACTTTTCCCACCCTAACCTATTTTTTATATTAAAAATAATAACTGTACAGTAATCATCAGGGATATTTTTGTTTTTTTATATTAAAATTTTATAAATTAATAAAATAAAATTTATATAAATATAAAATATTAAAAAATTTTAAAAATTTTAAAATCCCAGCAGCCACCGGCACCGGCGACGGTGGCCGCCTATAATAGAACCAGGTGGCCATTTTCGACCACCTGGTTCCAGGGGAGGCCAGATCTGGCCTCCCAGTTCGGCGGAGGCAGCCAGATCGGTCGCCTCAAGTTTTGGCGGAGGCGGTTAGATCTGGGCGCCTTTGTAATGACCCAAGGGGTAGAATTATCATTTTAGAGAGTTTAGAGGGGTAGAAGAGTCATTTTAGAAGTCCTTTGGGGCTTAGTCAGTGTTTCTGCGTATGTGGGGGTGGAAATGGCTATTTTTCACCGCACACACGACCGTGTGTCTTACCTCAGCCAGATTTATTAGTTTATTTTTTCAGCTTGCGCGCAGATTTCAGTTCCCAGCTTATTTTCAGTTGTTTTCTCTTCTTCTTCCTCTCAGCTCCAGTGAACTCTAGAGTTCCAGAGAGAGATTCCCCAGCAGCTCAGCTTCAGATTCGTGATCCCGAATCTGAAAGAGAGAGAGATAGAGCTTCCATGGCGCGAGGTAAGTGTTTTCCTTAACTCTTTCGCTGAGTTCAGAGCCTGTTTGACTGTTTCCAATGTATGAGAATGTTATGTGTGCTTGTTTAAGATATTTCCAGCATGCTTGAGCTTGATTTGATGCATGATTGGATGATTGAGTGGCTTTCTATGTTTATATGCGTATATGTTTATATGCATGTTGTTGAACCCTTGTGGATTTTGATTGATGCAAAATGTATGTTAAAATATCTAATTGGTCCATGCATGTGTTGAACATGACAAAGAGGACCCAAAGTTTTTGTGCTGGCTGAAATCTGCAGGTGAACACGCCCGTGCTCAAACAAAGTAAAGCACACGCCCATGCAATAAGCCGCACACGCCCGTGCATTGAGGTGAACACGCCCGTGCTGTGAAGAAATGGCACACACGACCGTGTGCAGAAGGACACACAGCCGTGTGTCAAGGCAAAAGAGCGCACACGCCCGTGTGTTGGGAGTAGGCACGACCGTGTGTCTAAAGGAAAATGACACACACGGCCGTCTAGCATTGACGCACGCCCGTGTGCAAGGCCAAAATGAAGTCGTGCGCTTCCCGTGTGCCCATCGTGCTGGCGACCCATGCTTGCTTCTGGAATTGAGAGAAAAATGACACACGCCCGTGTGATGCAGAACGCACGCCCGTACTAACACAAAATTGACCGTTGGAAAAGTGCAGAAAAAGGGAGCACAACCGTGCATCAAGCAGACACACCCGTGCAACTTTCCAGAAATGCTCCAACGGCTCTCAAATCAGCTGTAACGGCTAGAATCTTCCATTCCCTATAAATTGAAGCTGATTTGAAGATTGAGGAGTGAGAGAATCAGCACTACAACTTGTATTTTTCATTCTCTAATCACTTCTCCAAACTTTCTCTCCCAAACTCATTTGTAATCACTTAGAGAGAAACCTTGAGTGCTTATTATAAATCCACCTTGTGAGGAAAATTATTGTTATTCCACAAACCCTTGGGCGCAATCCCGTGAAACTAGTGTGGGGCGTAATCCCTGTTAAAACTAAGTTAAGGGCGCAATCCCTTGTATCAAAACTAGTGTTAAGGGCGAAATTCCCTTGTTGAAAAAACTATTGTAACTTCGGGGTTGAAGTTAGTGGAAGAAAAATCTTCAAGCGGGGTTGCTTGGAGTAGTGGACGTAGGAGGCGTGGAGAAGCTCCGAACCACTCTAAATCGGCTGAGCAATTTCTTTCCCTTACACTCTTTATTTATACTTGCTTAGTCAAATATTTATTTGTGCTTAATTGTTTGTTTATATTTGAATGGTTGAATTGGTAGACTAGAAAAGTTTTAAACTCTTGATAAATTTTTAATCAACCTATTCACCCCCCCCTCTAGGTTATTTGCCATATTGTTTTTGGGGTTTTACAATTGGTATCAGAGCTTGGGCTCTAGTTTTCGAAAATCTAACGGTTTTTAGAGCTTAAGATCCGTTTTTGAAACTTAAATGGCAAATATTTTTCAAAAACCATTTTTCGAGGAAGGGGGTAGTTCAAATAGGCCACCCTTATTTTGTGGTGTAAATTATAGTCAATGGAAAATTCGTATGAAATTTTTTATTCAATCCATTGATTATAAACTTTGGAAAATTATTGATAAGGGTGATTTTGTCCCTATTAATCCAAATACGAATTTGCCCAAGCATGAATTTGAATTTAATGAAAATGACGAAAAATTGATGAGTTTAAATTCAAGGGCATTAAACATGCTGTTTTGTGCTTTAGATACCACGGAATTTAACCGTGTTTCTTCTTGTGAAACAGCACATGAAGCTTGGATGGTCCTCCAAATGACTCATGAAGGTACAAGCCAAGTGAGGGAATCTAAGGTGGAAATACTTTTTTGTGAGTATGAGCTCTTTGAGATGATGAAAGATGAGAGCATCACGGAAATGTATAAGCGCTTCTCAAACCTTGTGAATGAATTAAGAGGACTTGGGAAAAGGTTTGAGAATGTGGAGTTGGTCAAGAAGGTGCTAAGGTCATTGCCGGAAGCTTGGACTATGAAGGTAACGACAATTGAAGAATCGAAGGACTTGACCAACATGGGCATGGACGAATTGATCGGGAGTCTCCTAACTCACGAAATGAAGTGGATGCCCAAGAAGGAGGAGAAGAAGAAGAATATCGCACTCAAGGTTGAGGAGGACACAAGTGAAGATGAAGAAAACTCAACCGAAGAAGAGAGCTCGATGGATGAGGAAGATTTGAAGATATTTTCCAAAAAGTTTAGCAAGTTCTTTTCGAAAGGGAGGAAGAAAAAGAAAGAGAGGCTGGTAACTTGCTATGAGTGCGGAAAAGAAGGACATTACCGGCAAGAATGTCCTCGGTTGAAAAAGAAGAAATCAAAGAAGAAAATACTTGCCACAGTAAGCAAGGAAGATTCGGACGACGAAGATAAAGAAGAACGAGTCTCCTTATGCTTCTACACCAACAAGGAATGAAAATGTGGTGTAGGAAAGTCATCATTCCAAGTAAGTACTTAAATTCATATTTATATGTATTACTTGGTTAATGATGATGATTTTTGCCATGTTGTAACTGTGATGAATTGATGTGCATATTTTTTGCTTGCCATGAATGTTTGATTGAGCTGAATTGATGCAAGAATTATATGTATATATGCTTATGTTATAACATGTGCATGACTTGGAATTCATGTCAAGAATGAATCAAACTTGCTTGTGTTGAGTACAAATGACATGAATTCGTATAGTAAAAGTCCCCCATGGTCAAAACATGCAAAAATGATATATTTGATGTGTTTTGATCAAAATTTGTATTAAATATTTTGAATTCCCCATTATTCTCCAAATATTTCCAAAAAAAAATGTTTCAAATATGTGAATTGTGGTTAAATTGTGTTTAAACATGTTTGGAATATGTTTTTAGTTTGCTTTCAATGCATTAAATTGTACAAAAATCATTTTTGAAAGAATTGGAAAATGTTTTGAAAAACCCCCTGTGTCAAACTGCAGTTTTCTGCAGATTTTCTGGGTTTTATAGGTCATACACGACCGTGCAGGTGAGTTGCACGACCGTGCGTGTCATATTTGCCCAGTCACGGTTCCGTGCATAAATGATACACGACCGTGCTTGTCACGAAATCAGACATACACGCCCGTGTCAAGCATCAACACGACTGTGCATGGCACAAATTGCATGTAGCGACCCCCGCCCCAGGTTACTGTGCGCTGCGGAAAAACTGTTCATATACTAATAAAATATACCTGAGACGGGAATCTCTACAGAAAAACCTGCTGTTGAAACTGGTATAACAAATTTCTTTATAAAAGAAACTGTTAACATAAGTAAAATACTGAAATATACTGAAGCGTGAAAGCCCCAGGCTGCTCATGTATAGAAAATAAACTGGCATACAGTGTACTAGAGTATAATACACACATATATATATATACATGAGAAACTAAAGCATGCGAGCCAACATGCTATCTGCTGCTGCCGAGCCACATCCCCAAAATCTCGCAGCGGTCTCGCTCCAGCTCAGCCTCGAACTACTGACCTGCAAAAGGAAACAGGGAAGGGAGTGAGTGACAAAGTCACTCAGCAAGTGTTTCCAAACACTACACTCGCAGGTCAAACAACTAATCGACTACGTGACTCGTCATGTAGAAGATTCTACTAGACAGTTTTCTTATTCTGATTTCTGTTATTTTTCTGTTCTGATACTGTTCTGTTTCTCATCTGTTCTCATGAGATGCTGTACATGACAATGAAATGTATATGCTGATGTCATGTATACTGAAAAACTGTAAAACTTGCCCTCAGGCTTGTTTTTCTGAAAACTATCTTTTCTGAAAACTCTTTCTGATAATAAAACTGTGATCCGAAGATCCTGAATATATACGTATAGTATATCTAAAATCTGTATCAGAAAGTACTGAAAATCTCTGAAATATCTGAAAATATCTGCTATGCTGGCCAGACTGATGAATACAGGGATTCGGCACCCTGGCCGTGTGAGTTCAAAATCCTAATAAATCTACTGATGCACAACCAGCACTCTCTATTGAACTTGGTCAGTGACCATGTCCTCTCTGGCGGACGTTGGTTTCCCTCTCTAGCGGGTGTGCGAACTCACAGGCGCCCCCTCGTATTCACCCCTATCTGATATATGAAAAATCATATAGGTATATCTGAAAATCATGCTGTTGGATCCTTGGATCCAGTCTGAAAATATCTGATGTGGCATGCCATGCTAATGCTGATAATCATGCATGAAATGCTGATTTCTTAGCTGATTACTGAGTTCTGTGTGCTTAAAACTGGCTTAGAGTGGCTTAAATAGCTTTTAATCTCTTATTTCTGAATTTCTGAAGGTGCACGGGCGTGTGTTCTGGGACGCACGGGCGTGTGTCAAGGCACACGGGACCGTGTCCCCGTCGTGCTGCTGGGCGTGTGCGATTCTCGAATATTTTCATGCAAACTGGGCAAGGCACACGGGCGTGTGTACTCGGGCACACGGGCGTGTGGCTGCCATCTTCTTCTCCCCGTGCTTCAACGAACACGGGTGTGTGGAATTGGGGGAGAAAGCACACGGGCGTGTGTCACTCGGGCACACGAGCGTGTGTCTGGGTTTTCAGACGCACACGGGCAGCATGCACGGCCGTGTCCCATGCAGAAAAGAGGACGCACGGGCGTGCCTCAGGGACGCACGGTCGTGTGCTCGACCCAGAAACTGCAGAAGGCGTCTGGAAATCCAGAAATTCCCACACCAGCACCTCCACACTCCAAACCAACACACATACAAGCTAAATACTGCTACTAGCACGCAAATAATCATCATATCATTAACTCAAACACGCCAATCATCATACTGGAAGCATATATCATCTGAAACAGTATATATATGCACATAAATCATGGAAACCACTCAATCAACCAAACATGCATCATGTCAAGCTCAAGCATGCTGGAAAACATCTCAAACAAGCACACATAACATTCTCATAAGCTGGAAATAGCCAAACAGGCTCTGAACTCAGCGAAGGAGGCAAGGAAAACACTTACCTCGCGCCATGGAAGCTCTATCTCTCTCCCTGGAAGACTCTGGATCTCTAATCTGAAGCTGAGCTGTTGGGGGATCTCTTTCTGGAACTCTAGGGTTCACTGGAGCTGAAGGAAGAAGAAGAGAAAATAAGCTGGGAGCTGGGAAACTGAAAATCTGCGCACACTAGAAGAAAATAACTAATAAAGCTGGCTGGGCAAGACACACGGTCGTGTGTACTGGGCACACGGTCGTGTGTAGTGGAAAATAGCCATTTCCACCCCCACAAGCGCAGAAACTCTAACTAAGCCCCAAAGGACTTCTACAATGACTCTTCTACCCCTCAAAACTCTCAAAAATGACAATTCTACCCCTTGGGTCATTACATTGCAGAAAATGCTTCAATTTCACATTTTTCTTAATTTTCTGCAAATATTTTTCCTTGTGCCTTGATGATCAATTTTTTTTTAAAAATAATGGACTTAATGCATATATTTTGAATCAAAAAGGGGGAGAAATAAAACTTGAATGCTCCTTGATTGAAATTGTGAGGGGGAGTATTTATAATTTTATTTCAAATTGATATCATTTGGAATATTTATGTTTTCCATCAACAATTGGTATCATAATATTTTTCATAGGGGGAGTAAATTTTACTTTAACATACCTTTTTGATTTATAACAAAAAGGGGGAGACATATAGGTATGTTAAAAATAAATATGTTTTTGTGCTTATTGAATATTTTTTACAATTGGTATTTTTTGTGCTTAAATGCATTTTAACATAAGTTTTGTCATCAAATCAAAAAGGGGGAGATTGTTGAACCCTTGTGGATTTTGATTGATGCAAAATGTATGTTAAAATATCTAATTGGTCCATGCATGTGTTGAACATGACAAAGAGGACCCAAAGTTTTTGTGCTGGCTGAAATCTGCAGGTGAACACGCCCGTGCTCAAACAAAGTAAAGCACACGCCCATGCAACAAGCCGCACACGCCCGTGCATTGAGGTGAACACGCCCGTGCTGTGAAGAAATGGCACACACGACCGTGTGCAGAAGGGCACACGGGCGTGTGTGACACACAGCCGTGTGTCAAGGCAAAAGAGCGCACACGCCCGTGTGCAGAAGGACACACAGCCGTGTGTCAAGGCAAAAGAGCGCACACGCCCGTGTGCTGGGAGTAGGCACGACCGTGTGTCTAAAGGAAGATGACACACACGGCCGTGTAGCATTGACGCACGCCCGTGTGCAAGGCCAAAATGAAGTCGTGCGCTTCCCGTGTGCCCATCGTGCTGGCGACCCGTGCTTGCTTCTGGAATTGAGAGAAAAATGACACACGCCCGTGTGATGCAGAACGCACGCCCGTACTAACACAAAATTGACCGTTGGAAAAGTGCAGAAAAAGGGAGCACGACCGTGCATCAAGCGGACACGCCCGTGCAACTTTCCAGAAATGCTCCAACGGCTCTCAAATCAGCTGTAACGGCTAGAATCTTCCATTCCCTATAAATTGAAGCTGATTTGAAGATTGAGGAGTGAGAGAATCAGCACTACAACTTGTATTTTTCATTCTCTAATCACTTCTCCAAACTTTCTCTCCCAAACTCATTTGTAATCACTTAGAGAGAAACCTTGAGTGCTTATTATAAATCCACCTTGTGAGGAAAATTATTGTTATTCCACAAACCCTTGGGCGCAATCCCGTGAAACTAGTGTGGGGCGTAATCCCTGTTAAAACTAAGTTAAGGGCGCAATCCCTTGTATCAAAACTAGTGTTAAGGGCGAAATTCCCTTGTCAAAAAAAAAAAAACTATTGTAACTTCGGGGTTGAAGTTAGTGGAAGAAAAATCTTCAAGCGGGGTTGCTTGGAGTAGTGGACGTAGGAGGCGTGGAGAAGCTCCGAACCACTCTAAATCGGCTGAGCAATTTCTTTCCCTTACACTCTTTATTTATACTTGCTTAGTCAAATATTTATTTGTGCTTAATTGTTTGTTTATATTTGAATGGTTGAATTGGTAGACTAGAAAAGTTTTAAACTCTTGATAAATTTTTAATCAACCTATTCACCCCCCCCCTCTAGGTTATTTGCCATATTGTTTTTGGGGTTTTACACATGTGATATATGCTTCATGTATGATGATTGGCGTGTTTGAGATGATGAGATGATGTTTATGGGCATGCTAGTAGTAGTTTTGAGCTTGTATGTGTGTTGATTTGGAGTGTGGATGAGTTGGTGTGGGAATTTCTGGATTTCCAAACGCCATCTGCAGTTTCTAGGTCGAGCACACGACTGTGCGTCCCTGAGGCATGCCCGTGCGTCCTCATTTCTGCATAGAACACGGCCGTGCATGCTGCCCGTGTGCGTCTGAAAACCCAGACACACGCCCGTGTGCCCGAGTGACACACGCCCGTGTGCTTTCCCCTAATTCCACACGCCCGTGTATGCTGAAACACGGGAAGAAGAGGAAGGCAGCCACACGCCCGTGTGCCCGAGTACACATGCCCGTGTGCCTTGCCAGATTTGCATGAAAATATTCCAGAACACCGCACGCCCAGTAGCATGATGGCCACACGGTCCCGTGTGCCTTGACACACGCCCGTGCGTCCCAGAACACACGCCCATGCACCTTCAGAAAATCAGAAAAATGAGATTAAAAGCAAATTAAGCCACTCTAAGCCAATTATAAGCACACAGAATTCAGAAATGATATCAGAAATCAGCATTTCATGCATGATTATCAGCATTAGCACGGCATGCCATATCAGATATTTTCAGACTGGATCCAAGGATCCAATAGCATGATTTTCAGATATACATATATGATTTTTTCATATATCAAATAGGGGTGGATACGAGGGGGCACCTATGAGTTCGCACACCCGCTAGAGAGGGAAACCAACGTCCGCTAGAGAGGACATGGTCACTGACTAAGCTCGTTAGAGAGAGTGCTGGTTGTGCATCAGTAGATTCATTAGGACCTTGAACTCACACGGCCAGGGTGCCGAATCCCTGTATTCATCAGTCTGGCCAGTATAGCAGATATTTTCAGTACTTTCTGATACAGTTTTCAGTATATACTATACGTATATATTCAGGATCTTCGGATCACAGTTTTATTATCAGAAAGAGTTTTCAGAAAAGACAGTTTTTTTAGAAAAACAAGCCTGAGGGCAAGTTTTACAGTTTTTCAGTATACATGACATCAGCATATACATTTCATTGTCATGTACATCATCTCATGAGAAACAGATGAGAACAGAACAGTATCAGAACAGAAATATAACCGAATTCAGTAAGAAAATTGTCTAGTAGAATCTCCTACGTGGCGAGTCACGTAGTCAGTGACTGTTCTGACCCGCGAGTGTTTGAGTTTGGAAACGCTTGCTGAGTGACTTTGTCACTCACTCCTTTCCCTGTTTCCTTTTGCAGGTCAGTGATTTGAGGCTGAGTTGGAGCGAGACCGCTGCGAGATTTTGGGGATGTGGCTCGGCAGCAGCAGATAGCATGCTGGCTCGCATGCTTTAGTTTCTCATGTATATATGTGTGTATTACATTATAGTATACACTGTTTGATCAGTTTATTTTCTATACATGAGTAGCCTGGGTTTCCACGCTTACATTTCAGTATATTTTAATACTGAATATATATTTACAGTTTCTTTATTAAGAAAATTTTTATACAGCAGCAGATTTTCTGTAGAGGTCCCCATCTCAGGTATATTTTATTATTATTATGAACATTATTTTCGCAGCGCACAGTAACCTGGGGCGGGGGTCGCTACAGCCTTCGCTCGAAATAAAGGTCGGAAACGGCCAGTGGGGCCAAGGCCGACCATTTACGGCCGTTTCCGGCACCTAATGTTGTCGGAGGTGGTCAGATCTGGCCGCCTCCTCCAAAACTGGAGGCAGCCGATTTGGCCGCCTCCAACGAACGGGGAGGCCAGATCTGGCCTCCCCTGGAACCAGGTGGCCAGAAATGGCCACCTGGTTCTATTTTGGGCGGCCACCGCCACCGGTGTCGGCGGCGGTGGCTGCTGCAATTTTTTAAATTTAAAAATTTTTAAAATTTTTTTTTAATTTTTTAAAAATTGTTTAAATATATTTTAAAAATATTTAAAAAGAGTATTTTATATTTTTATTATAAATTTTTTATTTTTAAAAGGATAGTTTAGTCATTTCAGTAGAAAAATAATAAAAAAATAGGCTAAGGCGGGAAAAGCGGCTTTTAAACTTAGACGGGTGGGATTTTGTTCCTGCCTGAAACTATAGGAATTATCCATAACCTTTTTAATTATATTATAGGTTGAATTGGTTAAAAAACAAGATATACCCAATTTAAATACAAAAAAAAGTGGTCATAAACGGCGTGCGCCAAGTCAAAAGTAGCGTCTTGCCATGTCTACATTACTTTATTAAGAAGAGATAATGTTTTTATCTTATCTAATTCATTTAGTGGCCACACTCAATGCGAGGGCCAGGTTGGAATCACATGACAAAACTTGCATTTAATGAAGTATAAGCAAAATGTTAAATTTAATGACTTAGAGTGACATTTTGTAATTTTAATTCATGTAGTTGTAATTAAAATTTAGAGTTCTAACTATATTTTATCAAGACTACATAAAAAAGTATAAAAAGGTAAACTTTTTTATGTAAAGAAACTAGTTGTTGAATTAATGAAAAGTTTTTATTACTTTGATTCTTGAGTTTCTACTATATATTATCATATAGTAAAATATTAAAATATGATATAAATTTAGGACGAACCAATATTATAGTCAAATATGTTATGGTGGGGTTGACAATGGAGACCCAAATATATGCTAAAAAATTAAAGTAATCAAGTGGTTATTGAATTTTTTTTCCACGATAATTAAAGACACCTCATAAGGACAAACAATAATTCAATCAAGGGGCTCGGCTTTTGAGAAATGAAAGTGGTTAGAGAGTTATATCGACCAGCTCATTTTCCAGGCCATAGTTTCTTTCGATGATGCTTCAAACACAATTTGATGCTTTAAATGTTCACTTTAGAAATATAGAATTACAAGACGGTGATGACTTTTGAACCAAAATGAGCTCATCTTCATCATTAAATTTTGGCCATTGCTATTGAATCACCCGTGTGACATGTTCACGGCTTTGGTATTATTGGGTCACGGTTCATATGGACCCATCAACGACCTTGATTTTTGTGATTAACCTCTAATTAATTACACCAACCACTTGTTATTATTACTATCGTTCTACTTTTGGGATTTTCTTATCCTTGCTTTGTGTCAGCTGTGCATCATGATTTCTCTCAAAATACATGAATTTTATTAGGAGCTTTGTAGTACCAATTTACCTAGGGAAATCATAAAATTGACTTAAACAATCATTTGTAATTAAATAAGTAGAACTATGTTTAGTATGATATCGCTCTTATAGCTAATTACAGCAAGTTCTTATAATTGTTGAAACTAGTCGATGAATTAATTAAAATTTTCTATTACTTTGGTTTTTGAGTTCTTATTAAGTTGGTGGTTTTGACTTTATGCTTGGAAAATACATTTGGGTAACCTAATAAAGTATTGCATAAAAATTGTCTAATTTTTATGACATAAGGCGTGCGTTGCCCTTTGAATAGAAATTCATAAGGCGTGCGTTGCCCTTTGAATAGAAATTCAGAATTTATTAAGCTTCTTGCTAACGCAAATACACAAAACAAAGAGACATAACAAACTTCAACCTCGGATTCTTCTCCGTTCCACAACAATAAGCTACCTTAGCATTCAACTGCTGCATTTTGTTTCTCAGATATTGCTAACTTCCATCGACATTTCTTCATCTTTTTGCAAAATATAAGACAAGATCCGATTCACTCGTCAATTTCCAACACATAATGTGATACTATTAACTATTGTACTACCATGAGGTCTATTAATATGTCATCAGAATCTGTCGCTTACTCAAAAGCAAACTGAGAAAAGAATGATCTCAAAGAAACTTCAATTGGCACAAAAGCTTAAATTAATCCCAAATCAAGCAAATTACCTTATCACTTAAGGGAACATCACATGTTTAACAGAAGTAAACATACAAATACTAGGTTTTGACACTAGAGACAACCTATCTGACTAATAAATGCCATTATTAATATGTCAACGGCAATACTAAAGGAAGAAGAGCACTTGTTTATTCACCCTGCTTTGGCCTTATCTCGATTCCTTGAATGATGAGGCCACCCTTCCAATCACTACTCAACTCCAAAATACTCATTACCAATTCACCGTCTTCATCACCTGCATTGTAAAAGTCACCCAACTCAACTTCAAGCCACTCATCTCCTCTCTTCTGAGGACGGAGGCCATCATCCTCTGTCCCCAAAGATGCATCCAAATATGCAGAACGTTTTTGGTTTTCAGTACCCACAAGTCCAACACTCAGCTCTGCAGGCTGCTCTTCAAACCCGTATGACCCAGCCGTTGGCTTGAACACAAGATAAGCTGTGTAATTTGTCCCTGGTGACAGAATGCGAGTACTAATCCTTCCACGTATCTCGAACCAACACACATCTATAAGCTCAGCAACCTCTTGGAACCTGTAAAATTGTGAACAAACTTAAGCTCGTTCAAAAACAGTCCAGATAAAACTAAAAGTGACAAGAAAAAGCCAAGATGTAAACCTAGCGCCGGGAAAAGAAGTCCATATCCAATATTCGGGAGTATCACCCCACACAATCATGAGATCCCTGGAAGATATCATGTAGCATTTCTTCCCACTCTGCTTATCCAAGGACAATGCCTGTTCAATGTTAATAACACAATTAGATACGTTACCGACGAAGGAGAAAAGATAATATCAATGAGCCTCCAAAGTTTGGCGAAACGACAAGTGGACCCAACATGTTTTGAATTGCAAGAGAACCTCCTCCAGGGTCAAGGCCATTAATCCGCTTAAGAATTTCTCAAAGTCAATTAGGGATTCCAACAACTGGAGTTATCCAACTAACACCAAAAATGACAAAACTTTGTTTTTATGAAAGTTTAGTCTATTTCTATTCATATTGATGTCAATTAGGGTTTAGGGATCTAATATGGCACTGAAAGTCTAACCATCTAATATAATCGACAAAATTTTTTCACACACAAACAATAAATAATTTAAAAAACAAACGTAAATTCAGATCCCAAAAAAAAAAAATTACAAATTCGAAATCAGATCTCCCGGAATTCAAAACCCAGAAACAAAATCACGAAAGCAAACCTTTTTCCCATCATCAATGAGAATCGGGTGGTCACAGAGGCGGAGAAAGAGCTCCTTCTTCGAAGGCAAACGCAGCAAAGAAGCCGGAGTAGAAGAATTAGAAATGATGGATTGATAATCGGGTGGCAAGAAGCCATCCCAAACCGTGTCGGATTCGGCGGCAGACTTGAAAATTGAAGAAACCGAAGACAGGCGGCAGGCGTCACTAGGGGTAGTGAAGGAGATGATGGCGGCGATGCAGCTTTCAGGTAATGAAGCCATGGGGCTTTCTGTTTCGCGTTGCTGTTTTTGTTCTGAGTTGTCCATGGTTCGTTGGTGGTTAGCCAGGGAAGTGATGATGGTGCTGGACTCCTGGTGGAAGGTTACAAGCCTTTCATAGAGACTCTAATTATCATACTTAAATTACTGCATCCAACGTAACTATTGGAGGACTGGTGGTGGTTAATTGGTGTCGGTGGGAAAATGCAGTAGGCCGGATAGATACATTCTGATTTTTGTGTCCATGGGCTTGCTGATGGACCTTTGGGCCTAATTACTGGGTTTGAAGGGCCTGCTGCTTGGTATTGTGAGGTCATAAGATCCACATCTTCATAGGGGCTTTTGGGCCATCGTGTAAATTGTTGGGCTTTGGATCTGTCATTTAACTTGGCAAAGAAGTTGTTTCGGGGCTCCTGGTGGAGGGTTTCTATATAGAAGACACAGGCGGCCCGATTCAATCGAAAGCTTGGCAGTTAAGGCTTGCCAAATTTTGGATGATGTTCTCGGAAGGATCCTTTTATAAAATTATTATATGATAAAATGATTGCGGGACCCATTATTTTCATAGAGTTGTTTACATTCTGGCAATGGGTTTGCCAGCTTTAGATTCGAATCAAATTGATTTAGATCGAATTTTAGATTGAATTTTTTCATTCGCTAAGAATAAGTTAACTTTAAATTGAAGTTTTGATTTAATGGTTGGCCAAGCGACTAATTCCCACCCTAAGTTTCATTAACTGATAAAGTGTCAATAAAAATGTTTTAAAGAGACAAATATTTATTTATTGGTTAAAGTTAACGACTAAATTTAACGAGTAATTATTAAATTTAACTGATCAAATTTTATTTTTTTTGTTTTTTTGAATAAATAATTTAATAAATAATAAAATTAAATTTTACACAAATATTTAAAATATAAAAAATAATTTAAAATAAAAAAAATAGTTGTTGCCTCTAAAAACTTAACCAGATAGCTGAAAATGTTTAGCTGGTTAGATTGATGGCTAGATCTGATCGTCTTAATAGTGTCGTCAATAATCTAATAAAGACAACAAGATCTGATCACCTTCGCTATAAAAATTGATCGAAAATGGATGGTATGCATAAAACCAATCAGTTTCGATGGTGGAGATAGCCAGATCTAATAGCCTCTGCCAGATTTTTGACAACTAGATCTAGACACTTTTGCTATTGAGACAGTCAAATTCGATTATCAATCTAATCAGATAGTTATTTCTGATTTTTTAATTAGATTTATTATGATTATATTCTTATATTTAAAAAAATTTTAATTTTTTATTATTATTTTATATTAAAATTTATTTTAAAATTAATTTTTTACGGAGAGTATTTTGGTTATTTATTGTATATTGTTAAAAAAATTGAAAAAAGAATGAGTATTTGATTTTTTAAAACTTTTTGGGTAGGACTTATGAGTTAAGGAAACCTTGGGTAGGCATTTGTTATTTGGACTTGATAGTTTGGTTTAAATTATTCAATAATATTATTCATCTTATTAACAATATTTTGATAATATTATGTATTAATTTAAATAAGTTTAAGTTAAATATTATGAGTTTAAGTCAACCATAGACTTAATTCGAATCAAATCTTCAATAAGTGCTTGCTCAAGTTGGGTTCGAATCTAGAACAACTAACTTAAGCTAAGCTTTGTTTGAATTATGAACAGTGACACTGGATTGATGGAACTCTCCTTACAGTCAACCAAGCTCTATTGTAGAATCATAGCAACATTCGGGGAGGCTTAAAACTCCAGGAGGGTGTTGGGGTCTCCCTTGATAGTAAAAAACAGAGGGGGAGAGATCCTGATACCAACACGAGTCACTTGGTCTGGCAGTGTCCTTCTCTATGTTATGTTGTATGGGACAAACACAAGCAAAATGAGCTTAGCAGGAAAGCTTGCTTACAACACACAAGATGCCTCTTGTCCAAGAGAGAAAACCTGACAAGAGAAAGATAACAGCCCAAGTGGCAGCACCCTACCCCAGGGAAGCTCTCAAAGCAAAAGGCGGGAAAACTAAGTCAGACATTCCTTCACCAAGAAAGGACCACCAACTCAACCAGCACGTTGTCACTGGAGGATAGCAAAACACACCTCCAAGAGAACAACTACATTGACCAAGAAGAATGACCCCCGTACCACTAAAGACAAAATAGACAAAACTATAACACAGAGGCTAAGAAGGGCCAAAAGAGGGAAAATCGAAGGGAAACAACCCAGAAGAGCCCAAGCACCCGATAACCAATAATGATATGAATTCTACTCCACCTAACACTTCTCTATCTCCATGGAAATCAAGTCAATTTGAAGGATACTCAAGTAAATGAATTTTTAGGCCAAACAAAAAATTTAGGACAAATTGAGCTCAATTCATGTAATAAAAATCCAAGTCATCTTGATGTGAATCTAACTCATTTCACTCCTCCAATACTCCTTTATATTCATGGCAAGCATTCAAAAACAAAGGAAAACCAAGGCTTGAAACCCACAACCCAAGGAGAGTTAGCATGCATGCATTCAACACAAATGAGTAACTATGGGCATGGTGAATTCACATTAAGTAGTTCAAGTCCACACCATCCCTAACATGAAAGAAGAAACCCAACAAGCCTAATTCTAACTTTTGGCTTCAATTTGATTTAAAGAGTAAGAGATTTACAAATTATAATTCAAAAGGGAGAAAATTCCTTAATTTAAGGAAGATAACTATTAATAAGTAATGTGCTATCATTTATTTAAGAGTTATGTTTAAGTTATGATCAGTTTATTAAATTCAATATAGTTGATTATAACTCTTTCTTTTTAGTAATTTAAAAGTCACTTATGTAATTTAAGAGTCACTCATTAATTTATAAATTTATGTGTATGTGCAACTACAATAAAATGAAAAAAAAAAAAAAAGAGAATTATTCAACCCTAAATAGTCTTCTTCTAAAAAAAATTTTGCAGAATCTTGCAGTAAAAAAAACTACTATGTCCTATAATTTCTTAAGTGATTTTAGTTAAGATATCACCTCTAAAATACCATTAACAGAGTAGCATCATAGCTGCAGATCCTTGAAACAAAGAAAATATAAGAATTAAAGAATAAGAAAAGTTTGAAGCTAATGAGTCATGGCTTTCACAAGTAACTCATCAATAACTAACAATACAATCTACAGTAATGTTCAAGTTTCTTTGTAGAAGGAGAAAATTATGACTTTTGGGTAGTAAAAATGGAGATTTTGTTCACTTTTTTGGATGTCGTGGATTTAGTCGAAACAGTGTATGAAGAACTAGTGGCTACATAAGATTTTACAGTTGTATAATGTGAAGAATTAAGGAAAAAGAAAATCACAGATGTTGGAGTTTATAGGATGATTCAAAAAGGAGTCTCACTAGCCATATTCCAAAGGATTATGAGAGCAAAAATAGCCAATGAAACATGAGAAACTATTCAACCAGAATTTGAAGGAGATTTAAATGTGAGAACAATTAAACTTCAATCTCTTAAAATGGATTTCGAGAATAAAATAGAATGAAAATTTGAATGAATATCTTAATAGATTGTATGAGTTTGTGAATCAAATGAAGTTACATGGAAACACAATAGATACCATAGAAATATTTATAAAATTCTTCTTACTCTATAGAATTTTGCAGCAAAAAAAAAAAAAAAATCACCAAATCCTATAATTTCTTGAGTGATTTCAGTTAAGATACCACCTCCAAAATATCACCAACAATGGCAAAACTTGCATTTAATGAAGCATGAAACAAAACGTTAAATTTAATGACTTATGGTAATATTTTGTAATTTTAATTCATGTAGTTGTAATTAAAATTTAGAGCCTTGACTATGCTTTATCAAGACTACATAAAAGGCAAACTCTTTCATGTAAAGAAACTAGTTGTTAAATTAATGAAAAGCTTTTGTTACTTTGGTCTTTGAGTTCCTACTTTTGAATTGAATTGTTTCTATCATTTATCCAAGCTTTAGCTAAGAGTTTGATGCTAGATTTTCAAGTTGGTGGTTTTGATTTTATGTTTGGAAGTTACATTTGGCCATCCTAGTAAGTATTGCATGAAAATTGTCTAATTTTGAACATGTAAAACCTTGTGACATGCTCTCAATTTTTCTTAATCTTAGAGTAGTACATGTTGCTTGGTTGGAGTTTGATGTTGGTTTAAAGTTGATTGGTTGTTCATTGGTAGTTGAAAACGTTGAAGGATATTGAAAATGTTTTGAGACCATTTGCATATATGGTGTTTGAAAGGTTTTTATTTTTATTTTTTATGCACTTTTAGTCGATTCCCATCAAGGACAAAGGAAATTAAAAACCATATCCAGTAATAGTTTTTTTTCTTCATTTTCATCTTGATTATGACATAAGGCATGCGTTGAACCTTGTTGGTCTCTAATACAAATTTTGCTATCTTCTTATTGGTGCAATGGGGGCACAAATTTAGATAATCAATAGGAATGACTCCGGTATAATAGCATTCAAGATAACTGTACTACTGATTCAAAAGCTTCAACAATTTCTAAGAACCAGTAAATGTTACTGGCCAATACTTTGACTAATCTCAAAACATGGGGTTACATTCAGAAAAGATGGACGGTCCCCAACCACTAAAAACCTCGCCAGCAACACCTTAGCTAATAGAAAAACCCTGCATCAACAATCAAAAAGTCTCCCTTTGAATACAAATTCAGGATTTATTAAGCTTCTTGCTAATGCAAATACACAAGACAAAGAGACATAACAAACTTCAACCTCGGATTCTTCTCTCTTCCACAACAAGAAGCTACCTTAGCATTCAACTGCTGCGTTTTGCTTCTCAGATATTGCTAACTTCCATCAGCATTTCTTCATCTTTTGCAAAATATAGGACAAGTTCCCATTCACTTCTCAATTTCCAACACATGATGTGATACTATTAACTACTTGTGGCGCCGGTTTTTGCCGCGCCATGCCAGGACAGACTTGCCACTCTTGTTTAACCACAATAAACGTGGTCAAGAGGAACGCATAACGGGTTTGTGGTCCATTATGGAGTCTATGAAGTCGCCACCCGGAAGTAACCCCGGGAAAATATGTGTCGGTGAAGAAGAGCGATTTCATGGATCCCTTGCAGAGGACCCAACCTTCCTCACCGGCCCAATGATTGGGTTCGGAGAGTCGGGTACGGCGATGGGAAGGTGTTAGGCACCCATGTCGCTCGGCCCGAAGGCCAGCCTCCACTTTTGTGGTTTATTCGTTAAACGCGTTATCAAGTTTAATTAGATTCCGTTTTATCACGCAATGCAATACTATTATTAATTACAACCATCAATAGAAAAAAATAAAATACAGAAAATAAATAAAAAATTACAACCATTTTCCATACACCCCTATACATTTCCTCTAACCCTAAACAAGCCTAGGAATAATAAATAAATAAATCCTGTAAAAACAATTTTGTTAGGAGCAAATTGTAATTACAAAAATAAAATAAAATAAAATAAAATAAAATAAATAAAGAAATAAAAACTACAAATAAAGAAACAAATTAAAAGCAGCCTGCCGCGGCCCAGTCCAATGCAACCCAATAATATATGCACTGTCTACCAATAAACAAAATGCGGCCCAATGCAACCCAATAATAATATATACATGCAATACCTTAATATGAGTATATAAAAAAGAAAATAATTTTTATAAAACTACAAAATTTTTACCACATATATAATCAATAATTAATGATTTTTGTAAAAATAAAAATAAAAATTACACAATGAATGAATATTTGAATACTTTAATTAAATACCCCTCAGAAAACATACATGAAATTTGAATGTATCGATGCTTTCCTAATACTGAATTGAGAGCAATTGGATGGCAAATCTCAGAAATTGGGATTAATTTTTATTGGCAGCAAGGTTTGGGTATATTTTTTTTGTTGAAAATTTTTTTTCTTTGCTGAATCCTCTTTTTTTTTTTTGGTCAAAAATTCCCCTTAATTCTCAAAATTCACCCCTTTTTATATTGCATACCAGGAAGAAACCGCTGACAACAGTTAAGTGTACGTGGGGCAGTTGGCAGGGAATGGAAAAAAACTGCAGCAGAGAAAGATCATGGGCGTGGGAAATAAAATGGGCAAGTGGGAAATATGGAGAAAAACTGCAGCAGAGAGAAAGATCATGGGCTGGAGCATGCTTCTTTTCTCACTTGGGCCGCCTAATTTCTTCTTCTTAGTTTTGGGTTTTATTTTTGGTGGGCTTTGGATTTCGGCTTTGGATTTGGATTATGGTTATTGGGTTTATTATTGGTGGGCTTTGGATTTGGATTATGGTTATTGAGTTTTGAATTAGTTTTGGGTTTTATTTTTTATGGGCTTTGGATTTTGGCTTTGGATTTGGATTATGGTTATTGGATTAAGATTTTATTTAGTTATTATAATTTTTATTTATTTATTTATTTTTTTGGTTCGGATTTGCTCATCCATCCTTAATTTAATATCTTGAAAGTATCGATTCAAAATTTTCAGGTTTATCATCATCGGGAATAACCCTGTTGGGTCCAAAATGGGGTGCCTACACTACTATACCATGAGATCTATTAATATGTCATCAAAATCTGTCTGATACTTGGACGCTTACTCAAAATCAAACTGAGAAAAGAATGATCTCAAAGAAATTTCAATTGGCACAAAAGCTTAAATTAACCCCAAATCAAGCAAATTACCATATCACTTAAGGGAACATCAAATGCTTAACAGAAGTAAACATACAAATACTAGATTTTGACACTAGAGACAAGCTACCTTACTAATGAATGCCATTATTAATATGTCAACGGCAATACTAAAGGAAGAAGAGCACTTGTTTATTCACACTGCTTTGGCCTTATCTCGATTCCTTGAATGATGAGGCCACCCTTCCAGTGACCACCCCTCACCTCCAAAATACTCATTACCAATTCACCGTCTTCATCACCTGCATTGTAAAAGTCACCCAACTCAACTTCAAGCCACTCATCTCCTCTCTCCTGAGGACGCAGGCCATCATCCTCTCTCCCCAAAGATGCCTGCCACCCGATCCTGGGGCTGCGAAGAAAAAGACCAGCACGCCTTCCTAGCCGATATCGCATCCTATGCCTTCTTTCTGCATCCAAATATGCAGAACGTTTTTGGTTTTCAGTACCCACAAGTCCAACACTGAGCTCTACAGGCTGATATTCAAACCCGTATGACCCAGCTGTTGGCTTGAACACAAGATAAGCTGTGTAATTTGTCCCTGGTGACAGAATGCGAGTACTAATCCTTCCACGTATCTCGAACCAACACACACATATAAGCTCAGCAACCTCTTGGAACCTGTAAAATTGTGAACAAACTTAAGCTCGTTCAAAAACAGTCCAGATAAAACTAAAGTGACAAGAAAAAGCCAAGATGTAAACCTAGCGCCGGGAAAAGAAGTCCATCTCCAATATGTGGGAGTATCACCCCACACAATCATGAGATCCCTGGAAGATATCATGTAGCATTTCTTCCCACTCTGCTTATCCAAGGACAATGCCTGTTCAATGTTAATAACACAATTAGATACGTTACCGATAAAGGAGAAAAGATAATATCAATGAGCCTCCAAAGTTTGGCGAAACGACAAGTAGACCCCACATGTTTTGAATTGCAAGAAAACCTCCTCCAGGGTCAAGGTCATTAATCCGCTTAAGAATTTTCAAAAGTCAATTAGGGATTACAACAACTGGAGTTATCCAACTAACACCAAAAAGGACAAAACTTTGCTTTTATGAAAGTTTAGCTTTTATGAAAGTTTAGTCTATTACTATTCATATTGATGTCAATTAGGGTTTAGGGATCTAATATGGCACTGAAAGTCTAACTATCTAATATAATCGACAAAATTTTATTCACACACAAACAAATAAATAATTTTTAAAAAAAACGCAAATTCAGATCCCAAAAAAAAAAATTACAAATTCGCAATCAGATCTCCTGAAATTCAAAACCCAGAAACAAAATCACGAAAGCATACCTTTTTCCCATCATCAATGAGAATCGGGTGGTCACAGAGGCTGAGAAAGAGCTCCTTCTTCGAAGGCAAACACAGCAAAGAAGCCCAAGAAGAAGAAGAAGACGGGCAAGGGGAAGACTTAGAAATGATGGATTGGTACTCGGGTGGCAAGAAGCTCTCCCAAACGGTGTCGGATTCGGCGGCAGACTTGAAAATTGAAGAAACGGAAGACAGGCGACAGGCGTCGCGAGGGGTAGTGTAGGAGATGATGGCCGCGATGCAGCCTTCAGGTAATGAAGTCATGGAGCTTTCTGGTTCGCGTTGTTGTTGTTGTGGTGAGTTGTCCGTGTTGAGTTGTCCGTTATCCATGGAACTGATGATGGTGATGGACTCAGGCTGGAGGGCTTTTATATAGAAGACGCAGAGGGATCGATTCAATCGAAAGCTTAGCAGTTAAGGCTTGCCAAATTTTGGATGATATTCGCAGAAGAATCCTTGTATAAAATTATTATAAGATAAAATGTTTGCGGGAACCATTATTTTTATAGAGTTGTTTACATATTTGGATCCGATCCAAATTGATTTCGATCGAATTTTCCGTTCATTTAGAATAAATTAATTTTAAATCAAAATTTAAATTTGATTGTTTTACTTGAATTTTTTGATAATATTATTTATCTCATTAATAATATTTTGATAGTATTATGTATAAATTCGAATAAATTTAAGTTAGATATTATGATTTCAATACGAGTTTAAGTTAGTTTTATACTTAATTCGGATCAAATCTTAAATAAGTGTTTATTCAAGTTCGATTTAAATCTAAAACAATTAACTTGAACTCAACTTCACTTGAACTAGCAAACAATAGCATCGAAGGAAGAGAATAATCATTAAAAAAAAGAAGAAAAATCACCCAAAAGAAGGAAAAAAACTATGAACGAGATGAGCTTCAATGTTGACGACAATATTGAATTTGACTTGTTTGAATCAAATATAAATTCAAATTTAAGCTGAATTGACTCAAATCCACCTTAACTATAATCTTCATAAATATTTATTAAATTAGAGCAATCTCAACATTTATATCGACAATTGTTAATTTTTAACTAATCAATACAAGATTACACAAGAACATTAAAGTTTTCCTTTAATGTTTAAAACGGTGTGATTTGGGTTGAATCAGATTGTTTCATCATCTAATTACGCCATTTTCAATAGGCCAAATGACTTAGTCCCACCTATAGTTTGATACTTTGCCAAATTCTCACATTCTAAGTTTATAAAATCTAAAATTTTATCTTTTAAACAAAATTCATCTAATTTTCTTAATTTTTTAATAAAATGATTAAAATACCATTTTAAAAAATAATATTTAAATATATAATTTTCAAAACATTTTTAAAAATATTTAAATTTAAAAAATTTAAAAGCAGTCATCGTCGTTGGTTTTAATGGCTACAACCGTCGCTAATGGAATTAGGTCCACAACTGGTCTCTTAGACGACTAGATTTAGTCATTTCTACCAAAAAAAAATAATAAAAAACGATCAATAGGTTAAATACCGATCATTTTTTGACGTTAGCCAGGGAAGTGATGATGGTGCTGGACTCCTGGTGGAAGGTTACAAGCCTTTCATAGAGACTCTAATTATCATACTTGAATTACTGCATCCAACGTAACTATTGGAGGACTGGTAGTGGTTAATTGGTGTCGGTGGGAAAATGCAGTAGGCCGGATAGATACATTCTGATTTTTGTGTCCATGGGCTTGCTGATGGACCTTTGGGCCTAATTACTGGGTTTGAAGGGCCTGCTGCTTGGTATTGTGAGGTCATAAGATCCACATCTTCATAGGGGCTTTTGGGCCATCGTGTAAATTGCTGGGCTTTGGATCTGTCATTTAATTTGGCAAAGAAGTTGTTTTGGGGCTCCTGGTGGAGGGTTTTTATATCGAAGACACAGACGGCCCGGTTCAATCGAAAGCTTGGCGGTTACGGCTTGCCAAATTTTGGATGATGTTCTCGGAAGGATCCTTTTATAAAATTATTATATGATAAAATGATTGCGGGACCCATTATTTTCATAGAGTTGTTTACATACTGGCAATGGGTTTGCCAGCTTTAGATTCGAATCAAATTGATTTAGATCGAATTTTTTCCTTCACTAAGAATAAGTTAACTTTAAATTGAAGTTTTGATTTAATGGTTGCCAAAGCGACTAAGTCCCACCCCAAGTTTCATTAAATGACAAAATGTCAATAAAAATGTTTTAAAAAAACAAATATTTATTTATTGGTTAATGTTAATGATTAAATTTAACGATCAATTATTAAATTTAATTGATCAATTTTTTTTTGTTTTTTTGAATAAATAATTTAATAAATAATAAAATTAAATTTTACACAAATATTTAAAATATAAAATAATAATTTAAAATTTTAAAAATAAAAATAAATAGTCGTTGCCCCCAAAAACCTAACCAGATGGCTGAAAATGCTTAACTGGTTAGATTGATGGTTAGATCTAATCATCTTGATAGTGTCGTTAATAACCTAGTAAAGACAACAAGATCTAACCACTTCCGTCATAAAAATTGGTCGAAAATGGATGACATGCATAAAATCCAGTCAGTTGTGATAGTGGAGACAACCAGATCTAGTAGCCTTTGCTAGATTTTTGACAATTACATCTGAACACTTTTGCCATTGAGACAGTCAAATTCAATTGTCAATCTAATCAGATAATTATTTCTGGCTATTAGTTAGATTTATTATGGTTATATTTTTATATTTAAAAAAATTAATTTCTTATTATTATTTTATATTAAATTTTATTTTAAAATTAATTTTTTATAGAGAGTATTTTGGTTATTCATTGTATATTGTTAAAAAAAAAAATGAAAAATGAATGAGTATCTGACTTTTTACAACTTTTTGGGTAGGACTTTGTCATTTAAGGAAACCTTGGGTAGGCATTTGTCATTTGGATTTGATAGTTCGGATTAAATCAATCAACAATATTATTCATCTTATTAGCAATATTTTGATAATATTATGTATCAATTCAAATAAGTTTAAGTTAAATATTATGACTTCAATATGAGTTTAAGTCAGCTAAAGACTTAATTCGGATCAAATATTCAATAAGTGCTTGCTCAAGTTGGATTCAAATCAAACTTAAATTAATCCCAAATCAAGCAAATTACCATATCACTTAAGGGAACATCACATGCTTAACAGAAGTTAACATACAAATACTAGATTTTGACACTAGAGACAAGCTACCTTACTAATGAATGCGATTATTAATATGTCAACAGCAATACTAAAGGAAGAAGAGCACTTGTTTATTCACCCTGCTTTGGCCTTATCTCGATTCCTTGAATGATGAGGCCACCCTTCCAGTGACCACCCCTCACCTCCAAAATACTCATTACCAATTCACCGTCTTCATCACCTGCATTGTAAAAGTCACCCAACTCAACTTCAAGCCACTCATCTCCTCTCTCCTGAGGACGGAGGCCATCATCCTCAAGCCACTCATCTCCTCTCTCCTGAGGACGGAGGCCATCATCCTCTCTCCCCAAAGATGCCTGCCACCCGATCCTGGGGCTGCGAAGAAAAAGACCAGCACGCCTTCCTAGCCGATATCGCATCCTATGCCTTCTTTCTGCATCCAAATATGCAGAACGTTTTTGGTTTTCAGTACCCACAAGTCCAACACTGACCTCTACAGGCTGATATTCAAACCCGTATGACCCAGCTGTTGGCTTGAACACAAGATAAGCTGTGTAATTTGTCCCTGGTGACAGAATGCGAGTACTAATGCTTCCACGTATCTCGAACCAACACACACATATAAGCTCAGCAACCTCTTGGAACCTGTAAAATTGTGAACAAACTTAAGCTCGTTCAAAAACAGTCCAGATAAAACTAAAAGTGACAAGAAAAAGCCAAGATGTAAACCTAGCGCCGGGAAAAGAAGTCCATCTCCAATATGTGGGAGTATCACCCCACACAATCATGAGATCCCTGGAAGATATCATGTAGCATTTCTTCCCACTCTGCTTATCCAAGGACAATGCCTGTTCAATGTTAATAACACAATTAGATACGTTACCGATAAAGGAGAAAAGATAATATCAATGAGCCTCCAAAGTTTGGCGAAACGACAACTGGACCCAACATGTTTTGAATTGCAAGAGAACCTCCTCCAGGGTCAAGGTCATTAATCCGCTTAAGAATTTTCCAAAGTCAATTAGGGATTACAACAACTGGAGTTATCCAACTAACACCAAAAAGGACAAAACTTTGTTTTTATGAAAGTTGTCTGTTTCTATTCATATTGATGTCAATTACGGTTTAGGGATCTAATATGGCACTGAAAGTCTAACTATCTAATATAATCGACAAAATTTTATTCACACACAAACAAATAAATAATTTAAAAAACAACGCAAATTCATATCCAAAAAAAAAAAAAAAACAAATTCGCAATCGTATCTCTTGAAATTCAAAACCCAGAAACAAAATCACGAAAGCATACCTTTTTCCCATCATCAATGAGAATCGGGTGGTCACAGAGGCTGAGAAAGAGCTCCTTCTTCGAAGGCAAACACAGCAAAGAAGCAGGAGAAGAAGAAGAAGAAGAAGACGGGCAAGGGGAAGACTTAGAAATGATGGATTGGTACTCGGGTGGCAAGAAGCTCTCCCAAACGGTGTCGGATTCGGCGGCAGACCTGAAAATTGAAGAAACGGAAGACAGGCGGCAGGCGTCACGAGGGGTAGTGTAGGAGATGATGGCCGCGATGCAGCCTTCAGGTAATGAAGTCATGGTGCTTTCTGGTTCGCGTTGTTGTTGTTGTGGTGAGTTGTCCGTGGTTCGTTGGTAGTTATCCATGGAACTGATGATGGTGATGGACTCCGGGTGGAGGGCTTTTATATAGAAGACACAGAGGGACCGATTCAATCGAAAGCTTAGCAGTTAAGGCTTGCCAAATTTTGGATGATATTCGCGGAAGGATCCTTTTATAAAATTACTATAAGATAAAATGTTTGCGGGAACCATTATTTTTATAGAGTTGTTTACATATTTGGATCCGATCCAAATTGATGTCTATCGAATTTTCCGTTCATTTAGAATAAATTAATTTTAAATCAAAATTTAAATTTGATAGTTTTATTTGAATTTTTCGATAATATTATTTATCTCATTAATAATATTTTGATAGTATTATATATCAATTCGAATAAATTTAAGTTAGATATTATAATTTCAATATGAGTTTAAGTTAGTTTTATACTTAGTTCGGATCAAATCTTAAATAAGTGTTTGTTCAAGTTCGATTTAAATCTAAAACAACTAACTTGAACTCAACTTTACTTGAACTAGTAAATAGTAGCACCGAAGGAAGAGAATAATTATTAGAAAAAGAAGAAAAATCACCAAAAAGAAAGAAAAAAACTATGTACGAGATGAGCTTCAATGTCGATGACAATCTTGAATTTGACTTGTTTGAATCAATTATAAATTTGAATTTAAGTTGAGTTGATTCAAATCCACCTTAACTATAATCTCTATAAATATTTATTAAATTAGAGCAATATTGATATTTATGTCGACAATTATTAATTTTTAACTAATCAAGACAAGATTAGACAAGAACATTAAAGTTTTCCTTTAATGTTCAAAACGGTGTGATTTGGGTTGAATCAAATTGTTTCATCGCCTAATTACACCATTTTCATAGTTCAATACTTTGCCAAATTCCCACATTTTAAGTTTGTAAAACCTAAAGTCCTTCATTTTAATCAAAATTCATCTAATTTTCTTAATTTTTTGATAAAATAACTAAAATATCCTTTTAAACAATAATAAAATTATAAAATAGTATTTAAATATATAATTTTCAAAACATTTTTAAAAATATTTAAATTTAAAAAAATTAAAAACAGTCATTGTCGCTGGTTTTAGTGGCTACGACCGTTGCTAATGAAATTAGGTGGTCAGAAATAGTCACTTGGTTCCAAAGGAGACCAGAGCTAGCCTCTTAGATAACTAGATTTAGCCACCTCTACCAAAAAAAAAAAAAATAAGAAACAATTAATGGGTCAAATACCAACTATTTTCGATCGTTTCTGATTGCTTTTTCTAGTGAAAGCAGCCAGATTTGGCCTTTCTTAGAATTAGATGGTCAGAAACGGTCATTTGATTCTATTATTAGTAGCCACCATCGTCGACACTGGTGGCAGTGACTACTTTTAATTTTTTTTATATATTTTTTAATTTTTTAATATTCTTAATATTTAAATAATATCGTATAATTATATAGGATATATCTTATTATTTTATAAAATTTTAACCCTAAAATAACAAAAATACCCATTGACTATTAAAAATTTAACTATTGACTGATAGATTTAATCATTAACTTTAGTCAACAAATAAGATTTTAGGTTTTACAAACTTGGACGATAAAACTTTAAGAGAGGATCAAACTATCAGTGGGAATAAGTCCTTTGGCCTTTTCAATACAATCCAACATAGATTACACACGAGTTCACTATTCTCGCAATATTTTGGCATGACCTACACACATGACGGGTCATGCCAGTGCCTCATGAAAAGGCATGCAGGATAACTCGCGAAAATTGAAAAAAAAAAATAAATTTACAAATTAGTTCTTATAGGAGTGACTTGTAAAAAAACTCATTGAAGTATACTTAATCATACAATGAGTCGTGTCCTTGACCTTCAAATTTTGTGAGCTGGTATGACCTAGTAAAACTCGTATTTTTATGGGCCTAACATGGCCCATGACACAACGGATTATGTCATTTTCAATTTGATTAATCCAATATAATCTATTGAGATATTTATGTCTACTTTTAAGTCTATGTTCGACCTCTAAATCATACATATCTATGTGATATATAATTGATAAATCATATTAGTGTATTTGAATTAAAAAAATTCAATTTATAATCATAATTAAAATTTCTTTACCTTAATCTTAATTTAATTTGTAAATTAATATTTAACGTGTCTGCTCAACTTAGGAACAATTTAACTTTAGATTTTAATCAAGTTTAAATTTAAATATTTAAATTAACTCAAACTTAACTCGTTTTTTAAAACAAATCCAAAATTTGTTCCAAGCTGGGATTGCTCTTCGATAGGGACTATTTTTAAAAAAATTAAAAAATAATAACACATAAATAAACATTACATAAAATGTTGTGAAATATAATAATATAAAATTGAATAATATAATTATTTATTAATTTTTTATTTTAAGATGATTTAATCACATGTTACCGAAACTCGATTTTATTGTTTTATAATATGGAGTTCATTGTTTTGAGAATTTATTCCACATCCCTAAAAGGAAACGATGTTGAGTTATTGTAATCTGTAGCATCCTAGATTTCGAAGCCTTTTCGGTTAGAGTTTTGGGGTTAGAAATCGAATTCAGAGAGAGATTGGGAGTCTAGATAAGTTCAGGGGTGAGCTGGTAAGTTTTCGAAGCCGTGTGGCTTCCGTTGGAATCCTTTCGGAAGGATTCGATCAGGCGAGTGAGCGGGAAATGAATTAAGTTCATTTTCCCTTGTGCACGCCCGTGCATCATTGGTGCACGACCGTGCGTGGCCTAGTATATAAGTGGAGCCGAGAGTTATTTCATTTCTTTTCTCACCCGTTTGCATTTCAGCTAGAATTCTCTTTTCTTTTTCGGTTCCTCCCGTTCCTAGAGAGGAAATTCAGCAGCCAATACCTCCTAATCCGGTTAGAGAGCCAAGAGATTAGTTGTTTGAGCTTATTTCCGAAGCATGGCAAGAGGTAAGTGTTCCTCACTTCTTCTCGCATTTTCCCAGCTTGTTTGATGAGTTTTAATGCCATTGATGAATTGATTGCATGTTGATGATTGTTTGAGATGCTTTTATGGCCTTGCATGTTGAATTGAATGATAAATTTCCACCATTGAAGCATGCATGTGTGTATGTATGGCTTTAGAAAGAGAAAAGAGAAATTTCCATGGTAAATTTGTGATGAATGAATGCATGTTGCATGTGAAGCTTGGATGGTGGTAGTTGATGTGCTGGGAATGTATATTTGAAGTGTTATTGCAATTGGATGTGTTTTGGTTGGCCGTTTTGTGCATTTTTCAAGTGGTGCTTTGTTGAAGAACCAGACGCAAGACCGTGCGCCTGCATGGCACGGCCGTGAGCCTGTGTTTCTCCAGATGCACGCCCGTGTGCACGACCTGTGCACGGCCAGAAAATGTGCATGCACGCCCGTGTGTCCGCATATGCACGCCCGTGCGTAGGCATTTTCAGTGAAAGTGAATAGTAAATTCCAGTAGCTTGCACGACCAGGCGCACGACCAGCGCACGGTCCCGTGCGTCCTGGCTCACGCCCGTGCACCAGCAGCTTTTCAGGAAAAAATTATTAATTGTTTAATTAAACATGAAAAATTCAGAATAAAGGCTAATTGGCTCCAGATAAGCATCAGTTGAGCATGAAATCAGATAATAAGCTGCATATGCATATCGTGGCATCACATGTAGCTTCAGAGAGGATCAGGGGATCCGAATTCAGTAGTATTCAGAACCCGATGTACGGGTAAGAGTAGGGTGAATACGAGGGGGCATATGTGGGAATCAGCCTTCTGACACCAGTCAGGACGCTCAGCAGTATTTCAGATTCAGTTCCTGACACCGGTCAGATGATCAGCAGTATTTCAGTATTACCATCTGACACCAGTCAGATTGGGCAGCAGTTATTATTCAGCAGCTTTCTAGCTAGTAGCTAGAATGGTTAACCCACATGGCCAGGATGCCGGATCCCTGTATTCCACCAAGTCTGATCAGCACATGCATCCATCCAGTTTTCAGTTAGCATGACATGACATACACATCATGACATGCATACATATGATAATAGTAAATGAATGAGATCCAGATGATCAGTTTCCAGATTCCAGCAAGCGCATAGATGTATGATTAGGGTCGAGGCCCAGGTATGTTTGATTTATATGATTGTTTGTGCTTGCTTGGGTATTGAGGGAAGTAAGGAGCGCTTACTGGGTGATCTTTATCACTCATCCCCCTCCTTCTTCCATCCTCTCAGGTGTTCGTACTGGGTTCGAGGAGCGGTTGGATCGAGGCTGACGGAGAGGGCACGCACACACGTCGCGATCTCAGTATGTATCTTTTGTATGTATCCAGATGTACAGAGACGATATGTGTATATATGTCTAGGCCAATGGGCCCATTGTACAGAACAATTTATGTTATATCAATGATGTATATTCAGTATAGCTTCCGCATGTGCAGAATTGTATAGTTTCAGATTTATTTTCGTAGGATTCCCGTCGCGGGTACCCATATTTTTAGTAGATTAATAAAAGCTCTCCGTAGTTATTCAGCAACAGGGGTACTCGTGGCGGCGGGTCTTACATAATCCATGCCTTTATGCAAAATGATGCGTTTTTGTTTTTGGGTTACCAAAATTTTTTTTGTTAATTTTTGCATTTTCCGATCGTCTTTAATCATTTTTAAGAAATTAAAAAAACAAAAACATAAAATTCATAAAAGAATAATCCAAAATTTGTTCGATTATTTAATATTTTAATTCAAAATAAAAAAGGAGAAAAGAGTATAAAAAAAAAGAATGATAAGGACACGAGTGGTTAAGGTTTGACTTTAAAATTTTTTAGTTTTAAATACGATTTGATCCAAATCCAATTGATTTAGTTTCGAAAATTGGTTTTACTAATTTTTGGATAAACGATATCGTTTTATTAATAAGTCGTAAATTCAAATAACAAATTTGAACCATAAATTTAAATCAAACTATTTTTATTTAAATCGATTTGAACTATTATTAATTTTGACTTAAGGAAGTTAAATTGAATCATTTTTTATTTAAATCAAACTCAAATCAAGAGTGTTCGATCTCGACTTAATTCGTGTCTTTTCTAATAATTTGTATATAAAATGTTAATATAATTCCTAAAATTTATATTAATCTCCTATTAAATTTATATTATTTTTTTGTTAACTTTTTTATACTTTATTTTTGTTTAATTTTTGACATTTAAATAAATAAATAAATAAATAATAGTAAAAGAAAAAGTTGCGGTAGCAGATACAATGACAGCAAAAGTTATAGAAGTTGTGTGCCACGTTTGAATTCACCGGAAAGGGGGATTCTTTTTTCTTCTTTATGGGCGCAGGAGATCTTTCTGAGGTGGCAAGATATTGGTTTGCATGTGACCTGTCACTTGTTAGTTTAGCTTTACTTCTTTTAGAAAATAAATTGCATGTTTTCATTTTGACCTTCACATGGATGGTATGTTATTTTTATTTTATTTTCTATAATATCATTTTATGAGGGGCGGTTCGAGATAAGTAGACCTGACAAAGTTTAACATGATAAATTAATCGGACACAACACGATACAGAAAAAATTAGTTTAAAATTGTGATTTTTAATATAAAAAATATTGTGAAAGAGGTTACGGATAAGTTGAACAAAATTTAATTGAGTTAGGGTTGACATGAAGTCAATTTGAATTGACCTAAACTAATATGAAAAATTTAAACAAAATCTTGAATACATGATAAAAAAAAAAGAATTTGTATTGTTTTGACAATTTATTTATTTTTTCTTTTATAACAATGGTTTTCTTTTTATATTATTTGATTTTGTTATATGGTTATCTCAACTTATATAAATAAATATGGTAAGAGGGCTGAGTTGGTTTGCAACCAAGTCCGAACCCACCATTTTTGTCATGACTCACAAAATTATAGGTCATGCGAGGCCAATGGGCCATGTAGACTATACTAGGGACCTTAAGGCAAGATCAGTAGTTTAATCTAATATGACCATTAAAAATAATAAATAATTTAAAATATATAATAAAAAATTATCGGTCACCTTATAAAAGCATGCAAGTTGGTTTGTGGAGGCTCAACCTTAGCGGGCCTTGGGTCGTGCCCCAGGCCTTAGAATGCTAACAGGCCAACCCAATCCATAAGGCCCGCAAATTGGCTAACCTTGGCTTGATGTGACTTATGGGCACTATGGGCCACATCAAATTCGCCACAACACAATTTATTATTACGTCTATACATTAATAATTGTTTTTTTTTTTTAAGTTCACTATAAACTAAGCCTCTTCATGTGTTATTTTGTAATAAATCATGATATTTTTTAGTATTTAACAAAATGTTTTATTTGAAAATAAATTATGTCGTGTTCTGACATGACAATACTTGTTACATAGTTTGAGTTAATTTGGATCAAGTCATGTTAGATCAGTCCAAAAATATTTCAGTTCAATTTAGGGTTAAAAAATTTTGACATGATTTTATTTTGGGTTGAATTAGTATTAACGATTTTTAATCTGAAATCCAAATTGATGACATATAAGTATGATTTGATGACACAAATTGCTAGGTCTAACACTAAGCAATAGTTGCAATCTATATATAAATGAAAAAAAAAAAAACGTTTACACACCCTAAAGTTTATAGGGATGACAATGGGGTTTGATGGGGTCAAATACCCTCACCCACAAGAAAAATTTCTTTTCTTTCGCTTTTATCTTTGCAAAAAAATTTTCCCCTCTTTCGTTTTCCTATCTTTGTGAGAAAAATAATAAAATATATTTATAAAAATTTAACTTTTAAAGGTGATTCAACATATAAAGATGGGAAAGAGAATGAAATAGAGATATATTTACTCATATCCTCAATTATTGGAATTTTAGCAATCTCTATTATTGTTCCCATTTTTATCGAAAAACACTCTCTTTGTTCAAGGAGGAATGACCCAAAAATCATGTTTGACGGATTGAATTGTCATCTCTAAGGGTTTTAGGAAATAATAGGTTATATTTTAAAAAGAGGAAAAGTAATACTACATGTATTAACAAAATGTATATTAACAGATATTAACACTGATATGTCATTATGTGACCGATGACTTGATTACTTATTTTATCTCTAATTTAAAATGACTCTTTACTCATAAATATCCATTTTATTAATACACAAAATATTATTAAGTGAGAAAATCATAGACAATAACAGGTATTTATATTATTCATTTTGTTATTATATGAAATATTAATACTTATTTTATTAGTCTCCTTGGGGTTTACTTCACAGACTTGATGGAGATGGGATTTCTCGTCAACCAAAAAGAAAATTATAGTGGCAACTCCTTTAGAATTTTTTATTGGTAGCTTAAATTTTATATATTGAAAGTGATATTTATAACACTGGTTATTATTACTATATAATTTCCAAACTCATAAATCATAATATTCACGTGACACTGAACCCAAATATGGTGTTGGTTTTTATCGTATCGAGTTAGGACAGATTTGTCATCTTTATTTGATCATTTTAAATATGGTTAAGAGGAGTGCATCATGAGTTTTTCATCTATTACATAGTTTTTAGAGTTGTCACCCAAGAATTGCCTAAAAAATAATATATCATTGAGGACGAATGATTTATGATTTTTCGTAAAGGATCTAACCTTCTTCAACTTATCCGATAATTAAGTTTGGAGAGTTAGGTGCGACGGTAAAAATGTATTAAACACTTATGCCACCAGTTACATCCCACTTTTGATTCATGCATCAACATTTTTCACGTTATCGTACACATGTTTGATTATCACGACCTTAATAACTAGAGACTCACACATTTAGATGTTTTGCATCTTTACACACAACACAAAGTTATATTCAGAAATTATTATAGGCATACTAAGGTAGATAGAAATTCATGCAAGCAGGTTCAGTTCAGGATTTTACGGTTTTCTTGGCATCAACATGTTGTCATCAAATCACAAACCGAGATTATGTAAACATATATAGACCTAATCATATGACAATATTGAATAATTATATTCGAGAATCATCGAAAGACATATGGATCACAGATTAATGGAACCCAACTTTTGAAGGTTCACATAATATATAGAAAACGTAAACACAATTAGAGCAAGATCAGACAATGACAATGGGTTGAGTCCCCCCCTCAGGATATACTTGGTGTGTGGTTCTGTTGGGACTTCGTTGGCGTTGAAGCTGAAGACGGCCGAGAGTTTGGAGGATCGAGCAAGGGATGGTTGTCTGGAATTATATGAATGTGTGGTTCTGTTTCAGGCTAATGGTTTGTGTTTTAAAAGTGGACAGTTCGGGAGCTTTCGGGAATGTGTTGTGTGAATTTGGAATGGCCAAAAAAATCTATAGATTCTCCCCCTGAGGTTCGGAAAAGCTCCCTTTGTAGTCGTCTGGAATGGCTTGTTTTATAGGCATAGGAGGCAAAGATCATGACCCCTGATCAAGGGATTGATTTCCCTTGATGGGGGCTGTAACCGGGGGATTCAATCCCCCGGTGATGGAGCAGAAACTGGTGCGAAGCCTGCTTTGCAGAATGGACCAAATCGTGCGAGAAAAATAAGCCACAATGCAACGAAGAACAAGCTGGCGCAACAACACTGGCGCGGGCGGGAGGTCTCCGCCTCGCCATGCAGGCGGACGATTACGGGCCGGGTCCCTGTTCCCTGTTGGGCCTTTTCACTTGCCTTTGACTCCTTCTTGGGCCTCTTTTCTTTGCTTTTTATGCCTATGGGCCCCTTTTCTTGTTGCATGCATTTTTCTTCTTTTTTGCTTTTGGGCTTCACGGGTTTACTTTATTTTGGTGGGTTTTGGGTTTGGCTTCTTGGGTTTTAGCTAGGTTTTTTTTTTTGGGTTTTGATTTTCTTTAGTGGGCTGCGGTTTTGGTCTTTATTTTATTTGGTTTTATTTTTATTTAATAGACTTAAGATTTGGATATATTTTGAAAATTAAAAATCAATTTTATTGATTTTCATTATAAAAAAAATCTTATTAAATCCAAAATAGAGTATTTATATCAAGATTGGCCTGATTAAGTGGTGAAGAGGATGATTTATTGTTTTACAGGTTAGAAATTTAAATCGGAAATAATATATCATAATAAAACTATATTGTGCTAGCATAATCTCGAGAGGTTTGCTGCTTCAACAGAAACATGGGTCGAGATCTCCTTGATTGACAAAAAATAATAATAATAAAATTCACATGATAGTAATAACCAATTTAACATCTAGTTTATAATCTTTGTTGCAACATGTTAAAAATAATGTTCACCGTGTAATCTATTATTCATGAAAAAGTTATAAAAGGTTAAGCCAAAATTTTTCCTTGCAATTGTAGTGATGAGTGTAAAGAGCAATATTAGGTTTTAGACAGTGTTTCAAAACTCGAATAGGTTCAATCAGTTTGATTAGGAATTGATGATAAATTTAGTTTGAATTGTGACTAAATTTGTTTTAGTCATTGGATCATATTGATTCAGGGTTAAATCAGGTGAATCATGTTACACTACAATTCAATTGTCGAATCAGATTAATCTAATCATCATATTGATATCATCATAATTTTAGTGTTCAACCATTATTGAATCAGACAAACCTGACTATCATATTGACATTATACATAATATCAATATGATTGAAATCTATTATAAAATTTTAATTATACTCTGTTGACATCATCAATTCACTTTTTGGTGGAATCGATCGACCTACTTACTAGCCATATGACCAAGTCAAGGCTCAAGTCGGGTCTACTCACATTGGTTTTCCAATACATTTTGAGTTTATTTCATTGCCTCTTTTGAAATCATTTTAAACTCATTTGCTTCGTTCAAAAAAATTAAGTACTCTCATAAGTATATAATTCAAAATGATACAATCATATAATAACTTATAAACATTCCTAGTTATTGATAATTTAAAACAAAGATCTTATTCACATGTTGAAAATAATTCACACCAAGCTTTAATTAGCTTAGCAATGTGATAATCCAAATTAGTTAAATTTAACGGCTAATCAAATCCATGGTTTCAACGCCATCACCAATAGCCTGTCAACTGAAGAAATCTCCTAAACCATGCAAACAAACTTAGAAAATCCTCTTATTTTTGTGGTGTTCAAAGGACACATTACATCTTCCCCATTTAATTCTCCTCCTTTTTCTCACCACAAAACCCTAAACTTCCATTTTTTTCCCCTTCATTATTGATCATGACCCTGCATGTTTATGATCGGTAGTCTCATTTAGACTTTAATCTTCTTCAGCTTTTCTTGTCCACCTTCGGGGACCTTCCAGGCAGTATTTTGCTGGAGGTGTTCCCTTGGCGAGCTTAAAATAATCTGCGGGCCATTTCAGCTGATCGAGCCCTCTCTGAATTATTATTATTGTTTGAGAGGAGGATCAGATGAAGATGAAGATGAAGATGAGTTGCTGTTTTGTTTGTGTGCGGTTAAAGAGAGGCAGGAATTTAAAAAGTGATCAGGTGGAGAGTGCAGTTTCTTTTAATGAATCAGAGGCTCCTGGTATGCCTTTGTATTTATTTCTAATAATTATCATACATTCTTGTGTATAGTGTACATGTATAATTTATCATAGTGGTGAATAGTTCGTCTATAAAGCGCAACGCACAAGTTTTGGATGCTTGGTCAGTGGGCGGTGGCCTTGCTTCCTGGTGAGCAGGCAGGGGATCGGAGGCAGTGACCCTATACCCACAAGCACTTTTTAGGATTTTTCTTAAAAATAAGATTACCAATAGGGTATGTGATCATATATGCTAGAATTGACAACCATTTTACCTATGAGGCGTGATGTACATGAGTTCCACCGCCCGATTAGTGGGTGCAGGCCCTATTTAGGAATTATTTGTAAGGGTAAGAATATCAGGAGGTTTTGTATTTGGAATAAGAATCCATATAGGTTTTGTGAGATAAAAATTCTATTATATTAACACATTATTTTCTTGCACAAATTAATATATAACAATGCATGGTCTTATTTTGGGTAAATTAAGATAAATCGAATGTATTTGCTTTGTTGATTCTACGTATATGTCATAAAGTTCATCATGCAACAAGGATATAAGACAAAATTTAAGAGAGATTTTCAACGAATTTCAGAACGAAAATCTCTGTGAACCTTATTTGTTCTTTGGCATGCAGCGACGAAGAAACAAAAAGCTGCAGAAGCTCATAAAAACAAGGAGGAAACGTTACAATTTGACGGCAAAAAAATCGATGCACAAGCTTTCACTTTCCGGGACTTAGCCACTGCAACAAACAACTTCCGGCAGGAACGTTTATTGGGGGAAGGTGGATTCGGAAGAGTTTACAAGGGGACACTTGAATCAACCGGCCAGGTAAAAATAAAAATAAGTCAGGCTTCATCTTTTTCGGTTGCTTAATTTCTGTGAGAAGAAAAACAAATTGAACCCTGGAATTGAATTCGACGTGGGTAGGTAGTAGCAGTGAAACAACTAGACAGGAATGGCCTGCATGGAAACAAGGAGTTTCTGGAGGAAGCTTTCAGGCTGAGTCACCTGCATCATCCGAATTTAGTCAATTTCATTGGATACTGTGCTGATGGAGATCAGAGACTTCTGGTTCATGAATTTATGCCGGGGGGATCACTAGAAGATCATTTGATAGGTATTTCTATTCAATGCCCTCTCTTGTACTTCATTAAGGTTGCATTTGAACCGATTTTAAATATGAACTAACATGAGTTTTTACTTGAATCCCTCATAGCAAATTCAATTTAAATTTGAACTAATTGAAAATATTGTCAAATAATCGTTAACAAAATAAATAATATTATTATTGGATAAATAATTGTACAAACAGAATAAATAATATTATTGATAAGATTAATAGTATTTTAGTAAGATAAATAATATCTTTGAATGAAGATTTGAGTTGAATTTGACTAAACTGTTGAATTAACACTTCAACTTAAATGCAATTGAACACTAATTTTGAGTCAACCTAACTCAATTTAAGTTTATCTTATGTATTTATTTGGATTATTATCCTTATTGAATCATGAAGTAAGGATAAATTAGATTTAAACTGGCTCAAATCCTATTAAGGACTCAGCTTGAATGAATCAGTTTCATGTTGGAGCTCTTGTGCAGCAATTTGGATGGAGATCGATTCGATTGTCCGTCCAATGACACTGTTCATTCTGATCGAATCCACTCAAATAATTTCATGTTGGAGCTCTTGAATGAATCAATTTCATGTTGGAGCGCTGTTTAGCTCTCCTACAACATTGTTCACCTGTCAGTGGTGACACCAGCTCAAACAATCTCAAGCTGGAGCTGGACATTAGAATTTTGATCAAAGCTTGAGTTGGACACAAACTCGATCGAATCCACTCTGCTTCCGGGCTTTACTTGAACGAAATTCTTTCCCATAATTCTGGTGACTCAAACTCATATATGTTGCAGATTTAACAGAAGGCAAAAAGCCTTTAGATTGGACAACAAGAATAAAGATAGCATCAGGAGCCGCTCAAGGTCTGGAGTATCTGCATACCAAGGCCGATCCTCCTGTAATTTACCATGATTTTAAGGCCACAAAGATCATGTTGGATGAGAATTTCGTGCCGAAGCTCTCAGATTTCGGGCTGGCGAAGCTTGGCCCTGATGGGAGCAGCAATCCTCTTCCTGTAAGAGCGATGGGGACATATGGCTATTGCGCTCCAGAATCTGCAACAACAGGCCAATTTACAATCAAGTCTGACGTCTACAGCTTTGGAGTTATTTTGCTAGAGCTCATCGCCGGAAGAAGAGTCATAGACAATACAAGACCTAAAGAAGAACAAAATCTGATTTCTTGGGTAAAAAATATGTCCATCTCTATATTATCTCTTTTTCATTGTGCCCGTGTCAAAACAAAAAAACATGCCACTATATGTTAAGTGTTATTGAGTCCGTCATACCCTAAAAACCAGTTAAAAGGGTAAGACTAACATCTGTTCCAATCAATTTGGGACAACCCGACAACCTTCCCTCACACATCCGGCTATCTGTTTGACACTTTTCACTGTTGGTCATATGTCAACCGGTCACTTTGATAGACTCTTGGGTGGAGTTGTTGCAAACCCAACAACCTACCCCTCACACATCAAGTTATTGGCTTAACACTCTTTGCTAGTAACTATCCGGACGAGCAATCAACTACTGGTTGGACTTTCACGTCAATTGATCTCTCCCCATTGACTCTTAGGTGGGGTTGTTGCAAACCCAAAAACCTCCCTCTTACACATCCCATCTGGTTAGTTCAACACCCTTCACAACTAGTCATTCGAAAGAGTAACGAGTTATTAGTTGGAGCTTCATGTCATCTGGTCATTCCCATGGACTTTTAGCTTTGTCGCAACTTAGCTCCGATACTATTGTTTGGTATTGGGTATCTCCCACCTCATAAGCTAGTTAGACTTTTCTTCACACTTATATGCAAACACCTAACCCCTATCCTAGATGATGTAGAACAACCAAACACACTATGTCTGCGTCAGGTTCTAGCGTCGAACTTGGTGTCATTGCATTTAGCTTTTCCGGCAGTGACAATTCTAATCAAACAGTTTTTTTTTTTTTTTTAATTTTTTTAATGCTTTTGTTTGAACAGGCGGAACAATTATTCAAGGACCCGAAGAGATTTCCGGACATGGCAGATCCTCATATTAAAACGCAAATCCCAGAGAGAAGTTTGAATCAAGCAGTTGCAATAGCAGCCATGTGCCTGCAAGCCGAACCTTCAGCTCGCCCTTTAATGAGTGATGTTGCGACAACATTAAGTTTCCTCTCCGAGGAAGAATCTTCAGATCGTCCTGGAATCAGCTCTAAGGATCATAGAAGCTTGAAATCAAAAGATAGAACAATTTATTCGATGCATAAAAGCGTCAAGAAATCCTTCGATAGTTCAGAAGACGCGGCGATATCTACACATTCGAGAATTTGGAATGAAGTAAACCTTCTTGGTCCATAGCAACAAGCAAGAGATTCCAGGGTCGGAACATTTTATTCGGAAAGAAAATTGATCTCCAGGTAGTAATCACCATTGAAGTGTGTATATATATATATTTCAACTTGGTGGGTAGAAAATGGAAAATTGTTTTGTTTTGAGTGTGAAAGATAATTGATAGGAAGTCGAATTAAGAATGATTTTACAAGATGAGAATGTGTATGCTTGAGTTTCAGGAACTTATCTTGTTCTTTATGTCTTAGAAGGAAACATGATTCAAATCCGTCCAGACTTCCGTAATCTATCGGGCAAACTAAGATAGTTATACATGTAACCTAACTTTCACTAATTAAATTCTTTAACAGCTTAAAAGTAACGAGGAGACTGAAAAAGAAAAGCATATGTCTGAGAACATTACGTTACTCTTTCAGTTTTACAAGCCGTAATCTTTCTTTAATTAAATAATAACACAACCAAGGATGTAGACTTTTGGACTTTCCTGGTAAACTATGTTAAAAACGAATTCTTCTCTTTCTCTATCATATCTTTTTATATTCTGGCATGTAAATTCATAAAGATTCAGTATAGTTTTTCGATGGTGCAAACTTTCATATGATCAAAGTTCAATGCAACTGGTATTGATGGATTGAGGCAATACAGTAAACTATAACTATACTATATCCAACTCCATAAAAAACAAATATTAAATTACAATTTTAAGACCCTAGGGATTGGCCCAATGGTAAAAAGTTGAGGCCATTCAGGTGGTTAAGTTTTAAGTTGCAGTGAATGTCCACCCTTGATTTATTCAGTTTATAGTTATAAATTTAAGTGGTTACAAGGTCTTTAGTTTATTTTATTCGATTAGTTAAAGTTGACGAATTGGTATCAATGAGGCTTAAAAAATTACTATTTCAATTTTACAAGCTTTGTAATCTTTCTTTACTCAGATAATAACACCATCATGGATATAGACTTTGGACTTTCTGATTAAACCACATTAAAAACAGACTCTCCACCTTCTCTATAGTGTATTTTTATGTTCTTGTAGCCAAATTGACTCCGAAGAAATTCAGGTAATATGGTAAACTCTAACAATACTAAGGCCAAGTCCACAAAAAACATTCTTTTATCCTGATATATTATTGTGATCCATGAGGAAGATTTTAATAACTAAACGACACCAGTAAGCAATATTCTATTTTTGTATCTATCTCGCCGCACCATAGAAGAATTGGGATTTATCCTAAAGTTGGATTTGTTGCATTCATTATATAAAACTGGTTAACGAGTGAGACATTTTGATCACTATCTATATAAAACTATTATCCCTGCATTGATGTTGCATAAAATTATTTATAATTTGTTGTGTTTCTGATGTGGGATCCAGATGATGAATAATATCGACAGTGCCAGAATGTGATGATTTTCGATGGGCACACTCCGAGACAGCCAAACGTTTAAAGTTTTCTATAATGAGGGTTGTCATTGTTTAGCCTTTCGGAGTTGTTGCAAGGGTTTTTGGATGTTTTCATATTTGTTTATAAGGATAGATTCAATCTAAATCAAATTGAGATGAGGTTGGCTCAAAGCCATAATGTCTAACTTCAGTTTGAGTTCGAATTTGTTTGAATTAGCGTATAGTATTGTTGGAAGGACGTTAGTAGGGTGAACAGTATATCAACTATATAAACAATGACAAATTAGTCGATCTTGATCTAGAGCTGAAGTTTTAGCTCAAAACTCGCAAGTTTTTGGATGTTTTGTAGTTTTGTTTTAATTTTCTTTTCTTTTTTATTTTTCAAAATAAAAATAGGGTTTCATTTTGCTAACTCGAATTTGATTTGAAAAAATAAAATTCAACTCAAGCTTGTTTGAGCTAGCAAGGAGTTTGTCGAAGAAGTTAAGAGTAAATGTTCGAAAAAAAGAAGAATTACTGGAAATAAAGATTAAGTATCATCAAAAAAAATAAATCCGTCGACACTTTTCACTCTATTTTAAAAATGGATTAGTTCTTATCATATTTTGAAGTATTATTTAAAGTTCTAACTATTTCCATTTTTATAGCATTTTTGTTTTTATTTTTTTATTTTCCCATTCATCTTAAGTCTAATCTAAAATGACATATTCCCGTTCTTTAAGTTTGAAAAAATAAAATTTTCACTCATATTTTAATTTTTGTAAGAAACTCTAATAAGTTTTTTTTAATAAATTTGCTAGAAAAACAAAAATACCTTCAAACTGAAAAAGCACTTTACCCTCAAAATGTTATTAAATATTTTTCTCTAATTAATATTAATTTTAATTAAAAATAATATAAAATTTTAAAAATATAAATATATATAAAGAGTGTTAATGACATATAATTGTATATTTGGAGTAAATTGTAATTTTAGGAAATGTTATACGTTTTATTGAATTTTTAAAAGGGTTTTAAAATTTTGACATGCCCCTTAGTATTTTTAAAAATAACTTTACACGCCTTTAAAAGATAACAAATTAGAGGTTTAAAAATTATATTACAAATGATTAACATTGTAATATATTTTTAAAATATATAAGAGTAAATATAATAATCTTTGAAATAATATAGGGAAATGCCCATTATCTTATTATGATTTTTAGATAAAATGACATAAACTTTTCGCTATTAAAATTAATAATTGATTTTGACAAATAGAAAAAAATGACATTTCAAAGTTAAAGAGTGAATATTTGTCATTTCATTAAGTTTTGGGTGGGAAATGGTTATTAGGCCTCGTTCCTTTTTATATAATGTGATTCAATCTTCCACTGGCCGGATTCTGAAATTGTTGAAACAGGAAATGGAGGACTGGTTCAAAATGGACAAATTCAATGGATTCATTATATAATTGGCTTTGAGCTTCGTTTACATAGACACCATTTAATACAAAAATGTCAAAATCCAGAATACGACAGTTGAAGTATGAAAATTCCAACATGCAATTTTATATCATTTTCTTGTCCTTCCGGAAGCTACAAGACACAAGAAAATTTCAAATGCTTCACCTGGTTCTGCCCCGTGGTATTCTCCCCATCACCCTCAAGACCTTTTCAATAACCCATCTTCTCTCTCAGCCTATTTATTTTATTGTTTTAGGACTTCATTCGATATAATGGTCAGTTCGAGTTCGAATTTATTTAAAATGGTTGAAGATGTCATTTAAAATGACATAATTAGGGCCAGATTAAAACCGAGCCCTTTTAATTCAAATTGAATTTGAGCTGAGTTTTCATTTTAGTAGCTTGGCTTGAATTCCCTTTTGGGGATTTAGTTCATCCCACCAATGGCACTATCTACTTTATTGATAACTTAGACATCTTGAGATATGGTTAGATCTGAACTAAGTTGGCTTGATCTCGAAAGCTAGTTTGGCTTGACTCGAATTCATTTAGGCTAAACTCAAGTCAGGCTTAAACTGGAAAGGTCAACTCATTATTAAAACAAGTCACACTTAAGCTAGATGGAGTTCAACTTAGTTTGACTCAAGAGTAGGGCGTTGAGTCATGTTGTTTCTAACTTAGCTCATGGTTTGATCGAATTATGTTAAACAATTGTTAAAATGATATTATTTTGCTCATTACTGGATAAAACACTATTGTTAAGTCGACGAGTTACGAACTTAAGCCACAAATCCAAATCATGAACTTGAGGTGAGCTTCAAACTTTGAACTTAGGAATCGAGCCAAACCCGAGCTAGCTTTAAATTTGCTCAAAATACTCAAGGTGAACTTGAATTGTTCCATTTTTAATTCAAACCAAATTCGAGCCAAGGGGTGTTTGGGCTTGACTTGGTTTGTGGCAACCCCTATCTCCAACTAATTTGAACGAGCTCAAGCTAACCATTTAGGATTCAAATTGAACTCATGGGCTGGCTCATCTTAAATACAACCTATTAAATAGTATCACCGGCGGATTTAACAGTGTCATTGGAGGAAAATTTGAACTGAACTTGAACTGAGTGTCGAGCCAAAACTCCTGCTAGAATTCGACTTGAATTGAGCCAAAAACCAAGTCGGCTTGGCTCGGATCTGACCCAAGTTGGTTTGGCCCATTCCAAACATCTTTATTTAATTCTGATGCTGCAAACGGGAACAAGAATATATAACAATCACTATTAAAAGGTGGAGCTCCTGGAAAGCTTCAGTTCAGTTTTCTGGTTCCTGGAGGATTGAATATTTCTGAAAGATCATAATGGAAGGGAAGGTGGTAATTGTTGCGGTCGATGCAAGTAAAGAAATCACCGATTATGCCCTGGAATGGGCTGTTTGCAATGTGGTTAAAGCCATGGATACTCTGGTTTTTCTTGCAGTTCTTCCAGGATCTCGCGGCCGTCCTCCGCCTACCAGGAGGCAGCAGGCTAATCAGTTTCTATCTAGTGAGTTCTCTTCTTCGATCTTTTCCTCAAAATGATTTTGTGTTCTTCAACTGTTCTATAACTTTCGTAAAAGATGAGAAAACTGCTCATAGAAGATTTCAGTGTCCAAAGATTTTTTTTCTGTATATTCATTAATCTTTAACTGAGAGATGGATTCAAACAAAGTTGAGTTTGAACTAGGATCAATTTCAACGCAATTTGAATCTAGAATGGCCAACTCGAGATCGAATTCAATTCATTTGTTTCATAAACAGTAATGTTGGAGAAGAAAAAAAGTCACCGGGGCAAAAGAATGGCCGGCAAGGTGTTAATCTTGAGTTGAGCTCAAGATTGAAGGTGAAGTTTCTTCAATTTCAACTTGGTTCGTTTGAGTCAAACACATCCGATTTCAATCCTATTCGGATTGCATCTACCCATACTTTTAACTAGTAAAATACCAATAAAAATAAAATCTATAAAACAAATTTTGTATTTTGCCTGTAGCATTACTATTCATGGTATTGTACAATGTGTGATCGTAAGATATAATATAATATTATTTTAGGGTGTATAAAAAATTGGTATAATAAACGGGTGTATCATACATACTAACTCCTTTTTCTTGAAGAAGTGATGATATAACAGAGGAATATTTGTGAAATTTTAAAATTTTAAGGGTGTTTATAATATAGTTTTTAAAATTTGACAAGGCCATTGGAAATTATAACTATTTTTTTGAAAGGCCTACGTATCCTACGATATGCCGTATACTAAATGGGAAATACAAGTTTCAATCGCTCCTAGGTGGGACAATTCATTCTTCATAGATTCATCCCAAGGTGGTACGATTCATTTTCTAGAGTGCATCCGAGGTGAGCCTAGTCTTTTGGATTTGCTCCAAGATGGACAATCCATTTTTCATAGATTCGTCCCGAGGTGGGGCGATTCGACTACCTAAAAAATATTTTGATGAAATATTGAAGGCGTGACTGCAGCTTCTAATAATTAAATTGCATTGCCATTGCAGGCCTAAAAAAGAAATGGGGTATACTGCAGGAGAAAGCTGGGTCCGAGAATCCTTCAGGCATCACCAGAGCACTTGAACAGGATGCCTTGCAGAGAATAAACAATGTTTGTGAGCATATGTTGTTGCAGCAACTACGCCAAGCCCGCAATGTCAAGAAGGTGAAAATTTATAATTTCAATAAAGAAAAGTTCGGATTATTTATTTTTATTTGATTTTATTTTTTCATATGGGATAACAACAGTTAGAGGTACCCGGTTTTTATTTATTTATTGAAGGGACCAATATGTGCTTGTTAGAGGAACCAAACTTATATATTTTTCTATAAAAATAACCGAACTTTTAGTATTTTTCTGTTGAAGATACTAAACAAACATATTAAAATTGTTTATTTTGTTTTGTTTTTAAATTAATGTGATTAGTTTCTTTAATAGAAAAATAAAGCTCGATCTCTTCAATAGTTCGAGATGTTTTTATCCATTAACATATGCTGAAACTCACAGTGCTAGATTGCAATCAGGTGCACACAGAAGTAAAAGTTGTTGGTGATGCAGAGATGGGCTCGGTTGCAGCTCATGCCAAAGAGCTTCAAGCCACCTGGGTCATTCTCGATAGGTACAAAATTTTGAAGCATTAAACACTTTATGAACATTAAGCATAGTTTTAAAAACCGGATTGGACTAGTCAGTCCGATCAGTTCAACCATCACCGACTTTGAAAAACAGTTACGGTTTGCTGAAAAGCTGTTTTTAGAGTTAGGTTAGATTGGATTGGATTGAATTAGTTGGTTCGAATGGTTGGATTGAGTAAAAACCCAGGTTTAACTTTGTTAGCAGAAAAAGAAATTATATTTAAATATTTAAATGGTTGGGTCACCAGTAACATGGTCTGATTGCTGTTTGGACTAGACCAACCCTTCACCGGATCAACATCTGGTTTGGTTGTGAAAATATTGACGTAATGTATTGTTTATAAGGAATTAGACTCAAATTCTTTTCTGGTAAAAAAAAAATTGCAGGCGCTTGAAGAAAGAAGGAGACTTCTGTCTCAAGCAACTAGCCTGCAATGTTGTTCTGATAGACCATGCCATCCCAAAAATCCTGAGAGCGGTTAATCCGATGTCGATGAAAGAATTTTATTCAAGTGAAGAAGATGAAAGTGATCCGACCGTTGCTGATATGCTTGGACTCAATCTGCCTAAAAATGCTGCAACCGATAACACTAGTTCAAGCACTCAAAGCTCAGGAAGTCCAAGTTTCTTCGTCTTCACAGATGGTTCCATTTCTCCGAAGAAATCGAAAACAGGCCACCGGCGCCGGCTGTTTCTTCATTCCAAGTCCCACCGGGAACACAATGCTGATTACCAGGTCACAGTTAGCAATTCTGCTTCTTATAGTAAATCTCAAGTCAAGACATCAAGTTTTGAAGTTCTTGATCCACCTGGAAAATTTCCAGCAAACTCCTTGGAAACAAAAATAAAAAGCTATAGTGGCCCTTTGAAGACAATAAGTGGTAAGATTTCTGATTATTTCAGAGGTTTAAATTTTATTTTATAGAAAGTATTGAATTATCTTAGTTTACTATAAAAGTAACCAAAACATAACTTTCAATATTTTTTATTGAAGGTATTAAACATACACAGTTTGTATTATTTGATTTGTTTTGGAGGCAAGATAATTAGTTTGATATCTTTAATATAAAAACGAAAGTTTGGCCATTTTAGTTGGAAAATTTAAAAGTTCAACCACTTTAATAGAATAAATAAAGTTCGATCATGTCAATAGAAAAAAATAATAGTTCAATACTTGTAAGGGTTGTTATCCCAATAATAAATCTAGTAAAGTCTTGTTACATTTTAGCTAAAGGTGATCTGAGCTAGCTTGAATCAAATTTACTGTTTGGCTTGAGTTGATTTCAAGCTGGAACTTTAAATTGATAGGCCGACTAATTTCTTAGTTTGATAACCCTCTAACAACACCGTTTCCTCCACCGGTAGCCTTCCGGTGGCACTGTATACCAGTCCGAATAAGCTTGAGCTCAAGTTTGAACTAGATATTAGGACTTAGATCCAAGCTTGAACCGGCCCCATGCTCTATTCAGATCGAATCCACCTCTGCTTTTAGCTGAACCTTAGAAAAGGTCCATAATTGTTACTGATTTTTGCTCAATTTTGAAACAGCAGTGACAGATTTCAATAGTGTCAAGGCGATGAAGACAGCACCCAAGAATCAAGCTCAGCTATTAATGGATTCACCTCACTCGCCGCAGAAACCTGAAGGCTTGCAAAGGCAGTCATATGATCAGCTTATAACAAGAAGAAGTTCCTTGTCAAGCTACAAATGTGAAGCACTTGAATCATCTCCAACTTCTTCAACCATAGAAAGGACCTCAAGCATTAGAAAAGCAATGTCCATTTCCATCAAACATCCGCCTATGCCACCACCCCTTTGCTCAATTTGCAAGCACAATGCTCCTATTCTTGGCAAAGCGCCGAGGAAATTCAGCTACGAAGAGATTGCGAAAGCAACTGGAGATTTCGCAAGCGAAAACTTCTTGGCCAAGGGCGGATACGGCACGATATATCGGGGAGTCTTGCCCGATGGGCAGGTTGTTGCAGTTAAGCAACATAAGATGTTGAGTGCACAAGGAGCCTCAGAATTCGTGTCTGAGGTTGAGGTATTGAGCTGTGCACAGCACAGAAATTTGGTGATGCTGGTTGGCTATTGCATTGAGACAGAATGGCTTCTGATATATGAGTTTGCTTGCAATGGTTCCTTGGACAAGCATTTGTATGGTAAGTACTGCTATACATTTTCACATCCTCTAGTGAACGAACCTGGGTTCAATTTACAAGGCTTGGGTGTGCCTAAGTAAGTAGATGCATATTGACTGAAGGACACTGAATTCAAGACCCAGGAATGACATGTAATGATTAGGGTTGCTATGGAGCCACTAATGACATATATATCAATGTCCTTATATTCAAAGTTAGAGACGAAAATTTTAGGAATAAAAGTACAAAATTTTAAACTTTTAGGGATTTAATGATATTATACTTGAATCAAGCCGTGAGCTTATTGAGTTGAGTAATAGCGAGCTTGAGCTCAACTTGAGTATAATACTCAAGTTTGGTTTGAGTATAATATACAAGCTGCTTAAGCTCGAGTTTGACTCAACAATAATTGAGCTAAAGTGTTTGATTATAAACATTGACGTGTTATCATATAATTAAATGATTTTAAATTAGAGATAAAAACCCTATCATATGAAAACATGCCAACATTTATACCCATTATTAGTACGTGTAGTATTAGCCAACGATATGATTAATGTGAAAATCATAATCAATACCATACACTCAATGGTGGACTTAGGCAGGGTCAAAGGGGGTCAGTTGACCCCCTTGATTTTGAAAAATGTTCAGTTTTGTTTATAAAAAATATCAATATAACCTCTAAAATTTTACATTAACTCATTATAAATTTCATTATTTCTTCATTGACTCCTCTACATGTTACTTTTATGCATCCTTGACCGTTTTATATTTTATTTCTGGATCAGCCACTAAATTACCACTAGAGATGAGTAGCATATTTTTAATACTATCATATTTGAGAAAAGCACTTCCATTTGCAGGCACACAGAGTGAAGAGGTGATGTCCTGGAAGAACAGGATGAAGGTTGCAAAGGGAGCAGCTAGAGGTCTGATATATCTTCATGAAGATTGCAGAGTGGGTTGTATTGTGCATAGAGATTTCAGACCTAAGAACATCCTCCTCACCCATGACTTCAGACCCATGGTCATTTCCATTTCCTCTGCAATTCATATTGTCTCTTGAATTCTTCGTCATATGATTTTTCAAGAAGTACCCTGAATATATATAGAATCTAACAAAGTAAACAAACAAATCTTACAAACTTATCTATACAAATAGGTGGGAGATTTCGGTTTGGCAAGGTGGCAGGCTGATGGACAGTTAGCAGAGGAGACTCGTGTCATTGGCGCATTTGGGTAAGAAAATCCCATCAGCTCTTAGGCCTATTCAATTTGTGATATGTGGATATTGTCTCGATTCACACATAATAGATCACTTAAAATTGAGGTATTGTTAGTTTTGCCCTTCATTGGTTTTACTGTTTTGACCTTAAAAAAGTTTAGCAAGGGAGAGGAAAACAATGAGTTTATATTGGCATCAACTGGCATTGTCCTGTTGGGATTTGCCTTAGAAGGGCCTAAGGTAGACATGGAGACAATGTGTTTATATCGGCCCAAAGCCCTTGACTTCTATTTGATGTGGGATTTTGACATCAACAAGTGATGAAATGGACCTTTATGTAACATATTTGGTTGAGAATTTTCAGCAATCATTTACTTGATGTTCTACCATTGAATTTCGTTGCCTTTTTATTCAGGTATTTAGCTCCAGAATACACTCAGACTGGACTCATAACAGAGAAAGCTGATGTATATGCATTTGGAGTTGTTTTGTTGGAGCTATTAAGTGGCATCAAAGCAACCGATTTTCCAAGAACAACAGGAAAACAATTTGCAATGGATTGGGTCAGTTTTTCGACACTTGTCTTCACATCTGAAGTAATACAAATATTGCATATACTTAGAATGAATTCTAATCTGAATAAAGTAATATCCAATCACATAACGACCCACCATTGTTAATACACATAAATCGATCATGCTGACATTGTCGAACTAATTTATTTGAACATTGATGATGCAGGGGAAACCGTTACTAGAAAAGAAAATGGTGAGTGAAATAATTGACCCCAGATTGGATCAATGTTATGTGGAGAAGGAAGTTGAATGCATGATGCATGCGGCTGGCTTATGCATTTCTCCTATTCCAGAACTAAGGCCTACCATGTCGAAGGTTATTTTCTAATCGATAATTCTTTATCTACAAATAATGAGTACAAATGCGGTTATAAACACGTGTCATCATGTAATTGATTGATTTTAAATTAAAGATAAAACAATATTCAATTATATGATGACACATCAATGTTTGTACCTGTGTATGTATTCATTATTAGTACGTATAAATGACCCATTTATAATTCTTCAAAATGTTATTATTACTCAAAAAAATTAGAAAAATAATACTTTATGCACTACTAATGGGTTCAAACACGGATTCAAACACAGATCTATCACATATAATTGGATAATTTTAAATTAAAAATAAATTAACATCCAAATACATGATGACACATCAATGTTTGTACCATTATTATTATCTATAGTATTACCCATCTCTAAATCTCTATCAGAGCCCAATTGCAATAACTAAGACTCCATTAGAGCCCAATTGCAACAACTACACTTGGAGTTTACCGAAGTAACTAATCGAGGTGAAGCTCTAACTAGTTGCTTCTCCAGATGGACGAACATTAAACATGTGTTTGTACCTACTGTTAGTATTTGTAAATATTGATTAGAGATAACAGCACCTGAAGATACCTTGAATAGAAAAAATATGATAATTCGATACTTTTAAATGTTGCTATCCCTGATACGAATTCAATTCTCAATGAGTTATGTTAAATATTCTTCAGGTACTTAAAATATTAGAAGGAGATATAGCTGACGATCGTATGGCTTACAATTTACCTGGACATTCCACTCCTGATTACCCAAAAAAGTACGTAAATGACATCTATGGCAAGGACACTCCGATTAGCTGGACACCAAGCTCTAAAAACCCTCAAAATTTGCAGGTCCAAGCCAAGAACAAAATGAATCTGAGTCCTTCCAGATTGATCATGCCACCATTGACAGCATCAGACAAACTTAAAGTGGTAAGCCATGGAAGGGATTTGAGCGAGTCTGATCTGGTGTTCAGTGAAGAATATCACGAATATTTACAAGGGTCTTTGGCCAGGTTTATTGAAAATTTGAAGGAAAACTGAAGAAAAAAAAAAAAAAACTTACTGAAGATGCAATAAGAGTAGATAGATAGACTTGTATATATTTATTTTTCATGTCTTGGCATATACCTTTGATAGGTTGAAGCATTTTGTATAGCTTTTCTATAGAAAATTGTAAATTGCGTGTACATGAGGAGCGGTTCTAGTTTCAAGTTAGTATCTGAAGAGAGGTCTGATCTAGGATTACAACAGTCAAATGCGAGTGATCGAATTCTGAGATGAGTTATTCAAATTTAGGAAGATATATGGTTCTAAATATAGATTTTCGAAAAGATCTATAGTTCTGAGATCAGTTATTCGAATTTAGGAAGATATATGATTCTAAATATAGATTTTCGAGAAGATCTATGGTTTTGAGATGAATTATTCGAATTTAGGAAGATATATGGCTTTAAATATAGATTTTCGAGAAGATCTATAGTGGTAGCGGTGGGATTAGGCCTATAGTGGTAGCGGTGGGATTAGGCCTATAGGCCCAATCCCATAACTCACCATTGATTTCATATGGGGTGTGGGGGCTTCATCTTTACAATATGGACTTTTTTGAATTCACCGATAAATTACTATTCACTTATTGTGGATCACTGTCAAATTTTTTTGGGATCTAGGGTTAGTATCCATCTTTTATACATATAATATGATTCATAATTTAAGTCCCAAAATAGAAAAATGATTGAAAATAGGGTAATCTTATTGGCCTCTCCTATATTGAAATTTATAATATTTTATGTTTTTATTTATAACAATTGAATTACGTATCATATCGTGTGTTAAAAGCCTAAATTTTGTATCACATATCATCTATTTTATTATATTGTAGGATATGTTTTTTAAAAGATAATAAAAATTTTTAATTGTCACGTTATCATTTTGGAAAATTTCTCAAATAAACTTATGCCACATCATTGTTTCTCAGAAAACTTATATAAATTCATATCAGTAACATGTATTGTATCATACAACAAGCATCAAATTATGTGATACTAATTTTTTATACACGTTAGGATATATATCAGTCTGGACTTGTATTATATCGTATTATATGATACATATCATATATGGTAGGATCCTAAAAACCATGTTTTCACTTGTTTGAATTTTCGAAGTTTATAAAATTATTTCTTAAAATTTGACACTTTCCAACTTTTTTCAACAAACCATCAAACATGGAGAAAGTTTCAATCACATACCAAATATATAAACCTTGGATCTTTCCCTATGGTCAATATAATGCATACTTCTAAAATTTATCGTGATTACATAAAACTACGTGTCCAAACATTGTGATGTTATTGTTTACATTTTCTCCTATTTCAAAATCGAGCAATCATATACTATCACATTAGTTCAAAATTTTCAGGACTTTCATCTCATTGGAGGTCTATGAAGCTCCAATCTCAATTTCTCATGATCGTCTTCATCTAGAGCAAATCGTACCCTGGAAATGCGCTGTTTCGGGATATTATCATGCTTCTTTAGACATGATTTTAACTTAGTGACCTCCTGGGAAGAGTTGAGGTCTAATCTTGTGTCATATTTTGGTAGGCAGTCCTGAACTTCGTCAGTTTTTCTGCTGCCGTACTTTACTGAAAACAAAGGCTTGTCTTCCAGGAATAAATTGACCAGACGTTTTTCTTGCTCCGGTTGCTGATTTTTGTATAGTTTCTTCGGAGAATCATCCCGATTATCTTGCTCGGTTTTTAAATCAAATCGAGACCGAAATGTTAGTGATTGTGTTCTGACGAATTTATTTTTGAACCTGTCCTCAGCATCAACTAGAAATTTTGATCCGGACAAATCTTCAGACCAATCTTCACACCTGGAGTTCATTTTGTTCTCTGTAACGACGGGATTCCCATGTTTCACAAGCCGATGAAAGTTATAGGGTAGCTCGCTGGAAAATTCACTCGAATCTTGCTCCCTATGCGTCCGACCATGCCCTTGTTGGCAAGTAGATAAATCCATGTCATTCCAGGATTCTATCCTGGAAGTGACCTTCTGACGGATAGATGAATGGTCTTTCCCTGGAAGAGCCCTGTTTCTCGACCCTCCTTTCGGTTGCATCAACTGGCGAAGTGTGTGATTCGGAACAACATAAAAGACTCTTCCAGGCTTCAAAACCGATTCAGGCTTCACCACAATCCAGGGAAACTTGAACACATCCGGACGGGTAACGCAGTGTCTGGGGTTTCGTTCCATGACTTCTGCAGCCGTTATCGGGTTCCTGTAAAGCTCGACGAAGCCTCCAGGATACACCAGTTTCAGGACACCGATCTCCGTGGAAACAGACCCTGTTCCCATAATTACTACAGGAATTTTCGGAAGCAGAAGAAACCAGGACAAAAGCAGCCCTGGTTTCCAAATTTATGCAAATTCTTTGGCTAGACGACAAATGTTGCAAGCGATGAAATTTATGTGAAGAATTTTAGGAAAATTGGAGATTGTTCTTTGATCTTGACTTCAATTGTATGCTGTTGATAAATTAAGAAAAGGGAATATTCTACGGAGATTTTTTTTTTTTTTTTATCTTGGTTGTCATTTTTCATTTGTTAATTTCTATGAATTTGGTTTGTCTGTTCTTCACAAAACTCAATATTTTGTGTTTTTCTTGCTTTCTAAAATGATTTTTTGTTTTCGTTTCTTTCGTTCCAAAGTCGGATTCCCAAATTTCAATCATTATAGCTGGTGCAAGATTCATTTATATTTTAATAAAGGCCAAAGGACTATGTCCCACCCATAGTTTGAGGCAGGTGCAAGTCTCACCTGCAAGTTTTCAAAAACCCGGTCTCCCACCCCTTGAAAGAATTTAATATTAAATAAAATATTAAACAGTAACATTTCAGGGGCAATTTTATCCTTTTATGATTAAAAATTTATAAAATAATAAAATAAATTTTAAAAAATTTTAAAAAAATAAACTGGCCACAGTCGCCGATGCCGGCAGTGGTAGCCGTTGATAGCCGCACCAGGTGGCCATCTCCGGCCACCTGGTTCCAGGGGAGGCCAGATCGAGCCTCCCCGTTGGGTGGAGGCGGCCAAATCAACTGCCTCTTGTTTTGGAGGAGGCGGCCAGATCTGGCCACCAGAAACGGCTTAAGAGGACCGATATTGGTCCCAACGGCCGTTTCTGACCACGTTTGTCTGGGGAGGAGGCCATATCTGGCCTCCTCCTCCAAAACTGGAGGCGGCCAGATCTGGTCGCCTCCACCCAACGGGGAGGCCCGATCTAGCCTCCCCTGGAATCAGGTGGCTAGAGACGGCCACCTGGTGCGGCTATCAACGGCCACCGCTGTCGGCATCGACGGCTGTGGCCAGTTTATTTTTAAAAACTTTTTAAATTTTTTTTAAATTTTTAATATATTTTTAAATTTTTTTATATTTAAAAATTGTTTTATAATTTTTATTTATTAAAGGGTATTTTAGTCATTTCATTTGAAATATTATAAAATAAGTTTGAATTTTGGTCCAAAGGTGGGAGACCAGATTTTTGAAAACTTGTGGGTGGGACTGTCCCCCGCCTCAAACTATGGGTGGGAAATAGTCCTTTGGCTTTTAATAAATACTTGGACACAATGCGCCAGATCATGCCTAATTTGGCGCAGCCAACTATGCTTCGCCAAGGCTGCTTGCCTTGACACCAAGGCTTAAGACGCGGGTTGTAGCCCTTGAGTTTAAAATTAAAATTTTTAAAATTTTATGTATTTTTTCAAAATTTTAAACAAATTTTGCAGGTTGGCTCGTGGACCTTTCCCCTAGGCCCCGACACAATCCACCTTAAAAGCGGGTGCGGGTTTTGCTATGACCCATAATTTTGTAAGTTTTATTCCTGTGGGCCCAACACTTTTAGCCTTACTTTGATACAACCCATTACGAAGTCTAAATATATGAGACCCCGAAGGAACAATGATATAGAAATACCTAATGAAAGACTAAGTCTAACAATATGATACCTGCCAAAACTTCAAAAATCATATCCTAAAAGATGTTTCCCAAACTTTTCGATATGTCGACAAACTTTGTGATGATCCGACAACCCTCTCCCTCGATCGAGCTAACTTCATTCTCAAAATTATAGGCTAATGGAGATATACAATTCAGAAAAGGAAATACCTTTCTGATCCTTGCAGAATTGTATTATTATTCTTTGTCTAATGCATTTCTATTATGAAAATATTAAAAGGTCAATAATTAATAAATGTTAAAAGTACTTCGATTCCTAACCTAGTATCAAAGCTATAAAGATTTAATCACCATTGATCCAAAATCCATTTGAATATGGTGGGTTAAGCTAAGAAAAGTCAAACAGGTTACCGAAGAAAAATTAGACCTTATGTCGAGCTGAGTCAATGATAGTCATATCCAAGTTTATATGTGTCATCCCATATGTTAAAAAGGAATTATTAGAATATATAGGTCTCACCTCCGTAAAAAAAAATAAAAATAAAAATAAAAGAGTATATAACGTAATAGGTATTCAAATTGAATTGCTCAAGTCATTTTATCAATTGGAGCTTAGAACTTTTTAAAACCCAAGTATATAAAAAAGTCATACCAAAAAGTGAAAACGAGCCAAAATCCTCTAACAAACTTAATTATTTTAAGTCATTTCTTCATGCTACCATTTCTTATGTTTTCCCCTGAATTTTCCATTGCAATTTTCTGAATACAAATAATGACCATATATGAGCAGCTACGTCTCTTTCCGATAGTGCGAGTACCTGAAAGGTACTAGCTAACTGCAATCGAACCAAGCCAAGACAAGTATTGTATGCCTCGAGTTTGGTTCGGATTACATTTAGGCAAAGCTCAAGCTCAACAAGCTGTAAAGTTACAAGTTCGAGCTTGAACTCAAGATCAAAATGGCTAATTCAAGCTCCACCAAAAAATAGTTATATCTCATAATTTTTAAATTTATCAATTACCCTACATATTCAAAGTCATGGAGTAAAATTTTAAGGGTATAAGAGCAATGCTTTAAATTTTTAAGGGTTTTACTCCTACCGAGCTGAGAGCTCGTGAGCTCACTAACTCGAGCAACGATAAACTTGTTACGAAATAAGTGACCGAATAGAGCAGGATTGCGACTAATAAATTTGAGAATAAATGACACACGAATTTTATGTGGAAAACCCCTTTATGAATTAGGGTAAAAACCACGGACAAAATAGAAGAATATTACTATAAAGAAAAATCAAAAATTACAACCTCTCTATTTTACAAGGAGAATACAAAATATCTCTCTCTTGTTATAATAGGAAGAACCACTCTAATATTTTCTCTCAAATTTGGGAAGGAGAAGAAGATTTGGGATGAAAGGAAATGAAGCAAAAAAGACCTATTTATAGGAAAATTTTTGCTGCCCAACCACCTTCCATTTAATGCATGGTGGGTGCCTAATTTTCTTTGTCAAAATTTGTGGCTGCATTTGTCAAATTTTCCAGGCTGCTTCTTCAATTTTCCAGGCTACTTCTTCAATTTTCTAGGCTACTTCTTCCAGCTACTTCTAACAATCTCCCACTTGAAGATTGATTGATATTCAATCAGATCTTCACACTATTCTTTCTATCTTGTCATTACCAGGTTGCTTATGTTTCCATTATGCCACAAAAGGATCGACACCAAACAAACTTGTCAATGTTGACCGCTTTTGTCATAAAATCTGCCAGGTTATCTTCTGTGTGAATTTTTCGCATATCCACAATTCCTTCTTCCACTTTCTCACGAACAAAGTGATACTGAACTCGTATGTGCTTTGTCTTAGGATGAAATGCTGGATTCTTTGCAAGATGCAAGGCACTTTGACTGTCACATAATAAGGGAATCTTTTCTTGTTTGTGCCCGAGTTCCTCTAATAGCATTTTCAACCATATTGCTTCTTTGCTGACTTGTGTAGCTGCTACATATTCTGCTTCTATTGTTGATGTAGCCACAACTGATTGCAGTTTTGATACCCAACTTACAGTTCCGCCAGCAAGAGTAAACACATAACCAGTGGTGGATTTGCTTTTATCAAGATCTCTTGCATAATCAGAATCAACATATCCACTGACAATAAAGTCTGATCCTTTGTAACATAATACAACATCTGAGGTCCCTTTGATGTATCTTAGGATCCTCTTTACAACATTCCAATGCTCTTTGCCAGGATTCGCCATGTATCGACTAACCACTCCCACTGCATGTGCAATGTCTGGTCTTGTACAGACCATAGCGAACATTAAGCTTCCCACTGCTGATGCATACGGTACTCGAGACATTTCTATCCTCTCTTCTTCACTGCTAGGATTCATATTGGAAGATAACTTGAAATTAACAGGAAGTGGGGTAGAGATTGGCTTACAATCTTGCATGTTGAAACGCCGCAAGATTTTCTTCAAATAATTCTTTTGAGAAAACACAATCTTCCTATTAATTCTGTCTCGGTAAATTTGCATCCCTAGAATCTTGTTTGCTGGTCCCAAGTCCTTCATTTCAAATTCCCTAGCCAATTGTGCCTTTAATTCTTTGATACGATCTTTGCTGGAACCTGCTACCAACATGTCATCTACATACAACAGCAAAATGATATAATCATTTTCACAAAACCTCTTAAAGTATGCACAAGGGTCTGAATTAAGTCTGTTGTATCCAAGGCTTATGATGAAGGAATCAAATCTCTTGTACCAACACCTCGGCGCCTGCTTTAAACCATATAGAGATTTGTTCAACCTGCAAACCAAGTTCTCTTTGCCTTTTTCTTCAAAACCTTCTGGTTGGAGCATATAAATTTCTTCTTTAAGATCACCATGAAGAAAAGCTGTTTTCACATCTAGCTGCTCTAGATGTAAGTCAAATACAGCACATATTGCTAGGACTACTCTGACTGTAGTGAGTCGAACGACAGGAGAGAATATTTCATTAAAGTCAATACCTTCTTTCTGAGCATATCCTTTTACCACCAGTCTTGCACGATATCGCTCCACTTGATCTTCATTATTCCGCTTGATTTTGTAAATCCATTTATTACCAATAGGCTTTCTTCCTTGAGGTAGAGACACAAGTTCCCAAGTTTTGTTCTTATGAAGAGCTTCAATTTCTTCTTGCATTGCTGCTATCCATTGAGGTGCATCTGAGTTACTTATTGCTTCTTGAAGAGTTGATGGCTCTCCTTCCTCTATTAGAAGACAGTATGCAACATTGCTCTCCATAATATAATCTGAGTGCCAGCCTGGTGTTTTTCTTGTATGATCTGATCGTCAATTTTCTAGAACTTCAGACCCAACTTGTTCTTGTTCTTCGTGCTCTGGTGTGACTTCAGAAGAATTCTTTTGTTCAGACTCCTTCATTTGTATAACTGTAGTCTCTGAATTTGCTGTGGTATGACCCTCTTCCACTTGTGGCTTTTCTTCTGTGAATATAACATCTCTGCTGACTACAACCTTGCGGGCAGTGGGATCCCACAGGCGATACCCCTTTATTCCATCAGCATACCCCAAGAATAAGCATTTTCTGGACTTTGGATCCAATTTTGTAGTTTCTTGGGCATTATACATCACATACATTGGACTTCCAAATATATGGAGGTTTGAATAATCAACTGGCTTACCAGTCCACATCTCCATTGGTGTCTTCAACCCAATTGCTGTTAATGGGGCTCGATTTACCACATAACAGGTGGTGTTGACTGCTTCTGCCCAAAATGACTTGTCTAAACCGGCTGTTCCTAACATTGCTCTTGTTCTTTCCAACAAGGTTCTATTCATCCGCTCTGCCACTCCATTTTGTTGAGGAGTGTATGCTGTCGTGAACTGCCTTTTGATGCCTTCTTGCTTGCAGAACATATTAAATTCATCACCAGTGTATTCTCCTCCGTTATCTGTCCTCAAACACTTAATCTTCTTTTCGGAATCAAGCTCAACACGTGCTTTGAAAATTTTGAAGATTGAAAATACATCTGCCTTCCTCTTGATAGGATACACCCAACATCTCCTAGAGTAGTCATCAATAAAAGACACGAAGTACTTTGCTCCTCCTAGGGATGGAACCGGTGCTTGCCATACATCAGAGTGAACCAGTTCTAGAATAGCCTTGCTTCTAGACTTTGATGTATTGAACTTCAGACGGTGTTGCTTACTTGTAACACAATGCTCACAAAAAGGTAGGGATACCTTTGTAAGCCCTGGAAGTAGTTTTTGATCTACAAGAATTTTCATTCCTTGCTCAGACATGTGTCCAAGCTTCTGGTGCCACATCCTTGTAGATTCTTCACTGCTTGAGGCAACCGATGCTTCTGCTTCGAGCAGAGTTTCTCCCTTTAACACGTACATGTTTGAACCTGTCTTTTCTCCCTTCATTATTACAAGCACGCCTTTGATTATTTTCATAATCTTGTCATTGATTATGACCTTACACCCAAGATCATCCAATTGCCCTAAAGATAATAAATTCTTCTTTAGGCCCTCCACATGTCGAACCTCCTGAATAGTACAAATTGTACCGTCATACATCTTTAGTTTAATGGTTCCAACACCGATAATCTTTAAAGCTTGGTCATTACAGCTGTACACTGATCCTCCCGAGATAGGTTCATAATGATGAAACCATTCTCTTCGAGCAGTCATATGAAATGTAGCTCCTGAGTCAAAGAGCCATACATCAGCAAAATTTTTCCTACTTTCGCTTGTCATCACTGTTTCACAACTCAAAACATGTCCATCATCTGAGGAGCTTGCAGTATTCCCTTGAGAGCCAGAATTTCTCAAGTTCCAGCAATCCTTCTTCAGGTGACCTCTCTTGCCACAGTTGTAGCATTTAACTTTCTTCTTACTTCTGGATTTTGACCTACCCTGATTGTGACTCCCACTTGGGCCACGTTCTGTTGATCTCCCTCTTATCATTGTCAACGCCTCTGCTTGTTGAGAACTTATTTGTCTATCTTCCTTATTCTTACGACGACTTTCTTCTTCGAGAATAGCAGCTGCGATATCATCAAAAACTAAATAATCCGTGAGGACATTATTTGTTAAGTTGATGATGAGTTGATCATACGAGTCAGGTAGACTTTGAAGTAGAAGCTCAGCACGTTCATTTGTCTCTATTCTATGACCCAATGATGTGAGTTAAGAGAATAGAGTATTTATAATATTTATGTGCTCTGTCACCGAGGTAGATTCAGACATTCGAAGCGTATAGAGTTTTCTCTTCAGAAAAATTTTGTTGTGGAGTGATTTTGCCTCGTACAGCTTGGTGAGATGATCCCATATCTCCTTTGCCGTCTTTTTCTCCTCTATGCTTGACAATACCCCATCTGCTAATGCCAGATGAAGATTTGCAATAGCATTTCCATCCATCTCGTTCCATCTGTCATCTGTGATGCCTTCAGGCCTTTCGTTGATAGCTGCCAAGCAGTTATCTTTTCGTAATATTGCCTTTATCTTTAATTTCCACAATGAGAAATTACTCCCGTTGAATCGTTCAATCTCAAATTTTGCCGCCATTGCTTCTATCACACACTTTTACGTGAATAGTAATCTACTTATTTTCTGATGTGGAGGATCCAATTTAATGGCAACCACAGAGCATACGATAAGCAGACATACACATCCAACACAAGGCTCTGATACCGCTTGTTACGAAATAAGTGACCGAATAGAGCAGGATTGCGACAAATAAATTTGAGAATAAATGACACGCGAATTTTACGTGGAAAACCCCTAGATGAATTAGGGTAAAAAACCACGGACAAAATAGAAGAATATCACTATAAAAATCGAGAATTACAATCTCTCTATTTTACAAGGAGAATACAAAATATCTCTCTTGTTATAATAGGAGAAAACACTCTAATATTTTTCTCTCTAATTTGAGAAGGGGAAGAAGATTTTGGGATGAAAGGAAATGAAGCAAAGAAGGCCTATTTATAGGAAAATTTTTTGCTACCCAACCACCCTCCATTTAATGCATGGTGGGTGCCTAATTTTCTTTGTCAAAATTTGTGGCTGCATTTGTCAAAATTTCCAGGCTGCTTCTTCAATTTTCCAGGCTACTTCTTCAATTTTCCAGGCTACTTCTTCCAGCTACTTATAGCACATGGAGCTATAAGTGGCCACCGGGGAAGAAGCTTACTAGAACTTTGCGAAGTCTGTTTTTCGGAGTTGCTTTAAATAAGCAGCCGGGCGGAGCAGTGGGGGGTGAAAAATCTACCGCATTAAGGGAAAGCTAATCTCCCTTAATGATTAAGCCTGTACCGACCACAAATATTTTTCCAAATATATTTTTATCTTTATTCTGAATAAACACCTCTTAAACTTGTGATTACGATTGAATGATGCACCATATCCATATAACCAATATTATAACATGACGAAGAAAATTCTACGATAAATGAAAAAGGTTAAAAGAATACATACTCTCTTTTCTTGAACTATATTTTAATACAAACTTTCTGTACATGCTTTTGCAGGCAGGAAGAGTGTCCACTTCCTGAATTCAGATAATCTCCCGGTCACCATTTTATTACTTCATTTCACCTATAATCATAATCCGTGCTTTTTTTTTTTTTTCCACAGTAGGCCAAACGACTAATCCCATTAAGTTCTTTTTGATAAAATTTCATAAAAAATTTTTTTTTGTTTTAAATATTCATCCATATTCTTTGAAAAACTAAAATAATCTCTATAAAATAAATAATATAATATTAAAATAAATTTAATATAAAATAATATTAAAATAATAATTAAAAGTTTTAAAAATTTAAAAATAAAATTAAAAAAATGACCACTATTGCCGACAACGTCGGTGATGACTGATTTTTTTAAAATTATATTTTATTTTGAAATTTTTATTAATTTTTAATATTATTTTATATTTTGATTATTTATAGAAAATTAAATTTGTTATTTTTTAATTTTTATTCAAAAAGATAAAAATATAATTTTGCTTTTAATCAACGACTGGTACATACCTTTTTAAAAATTCTTTAGTGAGAATTTGTTGTTTAAGAAAACTTTGGATGACATGACTCATGACATGAATGAATAAAGTAATCAGATAACAGAATAAGCAATAATCAGTGCCGGCAAGCGACTAGATGAATGTTAGGACCGAGACCAGGTATGTATTGCTTATGTGTTGCTTGCTTGGGTTGAGAGAAGTAAGGATCACTTACTGAGTGATCTTTATCACTCATCCCTTTCCTTCTTCCTTCCTTTTCAGGTGTGTGTGCTGTTGGTGATGAGCGGGTGGACCGAGGCTGACGGAGAGGACCCCACACCAATTTTCAGTATGTAAATTTCAGTTTTAGACCTGTTGGGTCTTGTATTGAAAATGTATATTCTCAGATATAATCAGATTATACAGAAACAGTTGTATATATATAAAGGCCATTTTGGGCCCATTGTATATTCAGTTTCAGTTTAAAGCTCCCACTTGTGCATAAATGTATAGTAGCAGTTTTCTTTTTGTAGGATTCCCGTTACGTGTACCCAAATTCCAGTATATTAATAAAAAAAAAAGATATTATTCAACAGTAGGGGTACGCATGGCGGCGGATCCTACATTAGTTTACATGCCCGTTAGAGAGAAAAATTAGTGTCCGTTAGAGAAGACATGATCATTAATCAAATTCATTAGAGAGAGTGCTAGTTATGCACAAATAGTTTTCAGTAAGATTGAACTCACATGGTCAAAGTGCTGAAACCCTTTATTCATCAGTTTGATTAATACAATAACTACTTTTATATATTGTATTTTCAGATACAATTTTTACGTATTTAAAATTTTAAATAGTTACATGTTTAATTAAAATGCATTTTATTAGTAAAGTGACTAATAAAGGTACTAAATTATTTTATAAAATAATAAATTATATTGACTCAAATTTTTATTATAATATCATGATTTCGATCCTATTAAAATATAATTTAATTTTAAAATTAAAAACAAATACTTTGTAGATAAATATTTTATTAACAATATATAGATGAGTATTTTTAAATTCATTAAAATTAATATAAATAGAAAGTTGGTCAATGTAAACCCTATATAAGCTTAAAATATGATGAAATTTTAAATAAGGATAATGTTATAATATATATGGTCATAGTAACTAATAAGTAGAGTGATTATAAACATTAAAATAAAAAGTTAATCCTTCTAACTTTTTTTTATTATTTATAAGCCTTAAAAAAAATCATAAACAAATATGTCATTTTAATTTAAGAGCTCATAAGCTTATAAATAAAGACAAATACCCCTTGAAACTCTCTAATTTATAGTAATAACCACATTTAGTATAACTAACCAATATATTTTATACAAACGCATTCAAAAATTAATATACTAACTATAGAATTAAGAGTAAAAGAACCTTCAATATTTCATATCATACACACTTCATACTAGGTATTTGAAATGGATTTATCAGTATTGTATCTTTCAACCTTAACGTGCTGCACATGGTAAAGCAAGCCCCACTATAAGCACTAGGCGTTAAGATTTTTTGGCTTGATATTGATTTCGTCCCTTGCATGATGAAATTGTCGGCCACTGCATGCGATTTCTTTAATTTACTTGCACCCAGCATACAAGAGTTAGCATAAACCCTGTAATTCAGATTCAACCTTAATCTAAAAAAATTGATTTCAAGTTAAAATTTGATTTTAGAACGATTCATTTATTCATAAAGTAATATTGTTTATCCCGTTAATGACAATATTCACTTCTTTAATAAAGTTATTTTATCCGCCAGCGATCATTTAATGATGTTATTCATTAATTTGAATGAACTCAAATTGTAAATGAATATTATAATTTTGGTTCAAATTCGAATTAATTTTAGATTCGACTCAACTTGTATTGTATTCACCGTCGCTGTTAGTGCTTGTGAGCTACAAATTCAAGAAGTTGATGGGGAAATGGCTAGACACAAATAAATATTTAGTGTTAAATAGCTTTCAACACATAGAGAAGCGTTAAAATATGATAAAACAAACTGATATTATCTTAACTAAACCATATTTCATTAGAAAAAAAAAAAAAAAAAAAAAACACACTTAATTTTAGCCAATTCTCTAAAGGTTATATGGATCTATACTCAAGCGACTCGGATAACAATTCTTCCTCATCTCTAACACTCTAACACCTGTGAAAAACCCAAGACTCTTCCCCATATAGCTTTCATTTCCAACAAGCTTTTAAGGCAATTCTCATAGAAAAAACATGAGATTCAGTATAAAACTTCTCTAAGTTTACGTATGTAATTGTTTATTTGGTTGGTCGTGTTATTAACGGTTGATTGGATATCGAGATTGATTATGCTTGAAATCTATGACAGCAGTTAGATAGACGTGTTTTAATCACTTAATATATAAAATACTATATTTAAACTCGTATAATTTATATATTTTTCTATTAAGAGTACAAGCACCAGGTTAAAACTTTTAGAGGTCTATTTTGCGACCATGCTGAATCCGTTAACATCAAACTCGAGTTAGCCTTCAGAAATAGAACAGCTCATAAGCGGCTCGACTCTTTTGAAAGCCCTCCTTGCAACTCAATCTTTCTCTGGTTGGCTGATGTCCACAAATTTAAAAGGATTGTCCAACATTAAACAAGATTCCAATTCGATCAAGTAGTCATATCAGACCCACCATTTTCTTTTTACGTATATACGATCTTCCAGTCCTGCCAAAGAAATCAAATTTTTTAGTAAAATGAAGAAAATTAACTTTTTCACATAAGCACTGAAAGGGAAGAAAGTTGAATTTTCATTACTGGAGAGGATGATTTAATATACACATTACAAAACATTCTAGAACCAGAAAAGGAAAATACAAAATGCAATCGCAGGCTCAGCCATTGATCACTGGAGGACAATACAGCACAACATTGCTAGGACATTTATGTTGCAAAGAATACTAATGTGAGGACACCTGTCTTGTGCACTTGGATAATTCATCCCTTGAGGACACATGGCAGTAGGTAAATTCCTTGACAAGTCGGACTATATATGACCACAATTTGTAATTGCAAAAGATCCAACTGATGTAATTCAAAGCTATCAAGTTCATGAAACAAATATGATCCTCTATTTCCAATTTTATGGTTTCTAAAAGAAAAAAAAGTATATATGTACTGTTTAGGGCTTGCTTTGTAGTGCATGGGCTGGAATGAGGCTTGTCCGCTGAATTATGCATATCAGGATTTTGTTCGAGAAGGAATTTTAATAGCAGAACATAGTGCAACATTTTAGTTTATAGTCTTTCTCATTGGCTGTAGCAGTCTCCTCATCTGTGAATTTATGTACAAAAATTTCTTCCTGACACGAAGAAATTAGAGCAGAGCTTGAAGAACCTCTATGTGTGCTTCATGCAATTATATGTGTGCAAAACCAGAGACAGACATAAGCCATTTGTGATTTGTTAAAAAAATGTTACTTTCATGGCTTACCTGACGTCCGATTCTCGGAAGCTCTTTTGGCTCTTTAGAACTTCCTGACTGTTGGTCCTCACATGATGAAAGTGAACCAACTTCTTTCCTATCTACATGCATGTGACTGAGTAGTAAGAGTCGCCGTAATATATCCGTAGTAATTTTTTGGACCGCATTTTCCCAAGAACTTAGCCTGATAGTTTTCCAAGTTATCTTTTTTGGTTGGTTGTCCAGGCTTGATTCTTGAGGATAAGAAAGGGTTTTGATCAATGATCTACCTCATATCTTTTCTTTTTCCTCACTATTTTTTTTTTTTAAATAAGAAAAGATCTCTATCTGGCCATTTTGGCACTATTTTCTAACGACCACAAAAGTATAAATATTGAAAAAGTTCTTATAATCACTATAATTATATAAATCATCCCCTTACTTTACGGTAATATTTTTAGAATTAGATTGAATGTTGAGCTGATAGAGAGGGATTGAGATCTGATACAACTAACTGCCAAATCATTTTGACTTGTGATCAAATCGTTTAATTGTTTAAAAATAATATATAAAATAATTTTATGTAATTTATTATTAAATATATCATTTGAATTATTTTGACAACAAAACAAACTTAATTTGATAATACACATATTTAAAATTAATAAATAAGGTTTTTTTGTTTAAGTTTCAAAGATTGATTTAAAAAATAATTGAATTTTATGGTAACTAATCAAATTTGGTTTTTTACTTCGAAATATTTAATTCAATTCAATTCAATACCATTTAACTCCAAAATCAATTTTCAAGTGAATAGAGCTCAATTTTTACCTGTCACCATTATACAACATTATATATTAGTAAAAAATTTGACATGATTAAATGGAGAATTAAAATAAGAAATGAAAAAATAATTCAAGCACTAAAGAAATGATAGGTAAAGGCCATTGAGAAACTAGTGGTGAAGTGTATAATAAATATATAATTTTGTGGAAAATCAATCACAATCTCCAGCTCCAATAGCTTATAAAGCTACATGATCTCTAACCAGCAGTAGAGTGTGCTTATTGTAAACAGTGAAAGAGTATTGTGTTGAGCTAGGTTCATGGCTACTGCAGTTTTCTTTGTTTTTGTTAGGCTTCTTCTCTATGCTTATCTCCTTTCATTGTGCCTTCTTTGCTCCTTGAAGAACGTCTGTGCTTTTGAAGAAAAAGAATCCACAGACATGCAAGGTGTACATGATCATCGTCATCATACACGTACTGTACAGGTCACCTCTCTTTTGCAGTCACCCATTTGCGATCCTTCCACCAAAGGTCAGCTTTCACTTTAAATTCTCCGTCTGCAGTCTGCTAGATTAAGTTGTCTATAGTTATTTCAATACTTCGTCTCCTAAATCAATGTTGCATGTTTCAGCGAGTGAAAGGAAGTCTTCTTTGAAGGTAGTTCACAGGCATGGTCCATGTTTTGAACACAATGGAGATGAAGCGAGCTCTCCATCTAACATAGAGATCCTCCTTCACGATCAAGCTCGAGTGAACTCAATCCATTCTAAACTATCCAAGAAGTCGCGCCAAGTTGACAGAAAGGACGCAGACGGCATCACAGTCCCGGCCAAGGACGGTTCCTCACTGGGATCAGGCAATTACATTGTTACCGTGGGACTCGGCACTCCTAAGAAATCTTTGTCACTGATATTTGACACAGGTAGCGACCTCACTTGGACACAATGCAAGCCTTGCGTCAGATACTGCTATCAGCAGAATGAGCCAATATATGACCATTCTGCCTCCAAAACATATACCAATGTCTCTTGCTCATCAGATATATGCGGTGAGCTCAAGTCTGCCACAGGTAAATATTTACGTATCTTAACAGTTCCATAATCCATACTAAATTATATAAATGTATTAAAATCTGTTGCTCTAAGTAGGTAATTCTCCGGGTTGTGCATCTTCAACATGTGTTTATGGAATCAGATACGGAGACAGTTCTTTCTCCATTGGATTTTTTAGCATGGACACTCTAACTATAACCTCTGCAGACGTTTTCAAGAACTTCTATTTTGGATGCGGCCAATATAACCGTGGCCTATATGGTAAAACAGCTGGTTTGCTTGGCCTTGGCCGAAAAGCAATCTCTATGGTCTCTCAAACAGCCACAAAATACAAACAATTCTTCTCTTACTGTCCGCCTTCGTCACCGAGCTCAATAGGCCACCTTACTTTCGGCAATTCTTGTGGGCTCTCAAATTCAACAAGATTTACTCCACTCTCCGCTCTCATGGAGGACAAAACCTTCCACGGCCTTGACATTATTGGACTCAGTGTTGGAGGTCAAAATCTATCCATTACCAAGTCAGATTTTTCAAAAGGTGTTATTATTGACTCAGGAACTATCATAACACGCCTTCCACCAGCCGTCTATTCCTCCTTGCGCTCAGAATTCCGCAAATTGATGGCCGCGTATCCAACCGCTCCCGCTCTGTCCATTCTCGACACGTGCTACGATTTCCGTGATTATACCGTAAGATTGTGACTTAATATTAATTATTATTTGTTTTAGTTTTAAAAAATATGAATAAATTATGATCCACTAAATTATAATCAATTTAGTGTAAAGCCCAATACATTTCATAATATAATAATTTGGTTGGTTTTTTAATAATATAAATATAGGGTTAGGTCCCCTGTTTCAGTACATTATAAGTAATATACTTTTTCTATTAAATTTTTTATTGCTCTCTGAGTACTCAGAAACAGGAAGATTCAAGCCTTTATAGATTGATAATCAATCTATTGTAAAGTAACTTCAGATCAATAACGAAAATGATTCAAACAGATATGTGTAAAAACTCCAAATTTATTATACAGTATTCTATAATGGTTGTGAATGAATTTGTATGTTGGATATGTCAATATTGAATTTATTCCAACGTATACATCTATCAAAGTGCCCAGGATTAGCTTCTTTTTCAGTGGCGATGTTGAGGTGAGCCTTGACGTGACAGGAATTTTCTATCTGAACACTAACGTGTCTCAAGTGTGTCTGGCAATGGCAGGCAATAGTGATGCGAGCGACACCGCAATATTTGGGAGCACCCAGCAGAACACAATAGAGGTGGTGTACGACGGCGCTGGAGGGAGGGTTGGGTTTGCTCCAAAGGGTTGCAGCTAGAATATCCAGAGTTATTGATCAAAAAGAAAATCGTGTTCACGTTGGCACAGCTGTGTTTATCTGGTTTTACTTTTTATACTCATGTAATGTGGCTTCATAAATAAGGAGCTTTAAAGTCAAGTAAATTTTGCTCAGTGTTACTGGCTGCTCTGCCCAGTCAATTTAACCACGAACCCATCACAAACACCAAAATAAAAAAATAAAAAAATAAAAAAAAAAGGAAGAAAGATCAGCCTTAGCTGGTGGTTAAAAAAAGGCCAAATCATCTCTAAATTAACAAATTTTTGATTTGTTAACTTTCAAAAACTCATACACCCATCTTTGATAAAACAAATCTTAATATTAAATAGTTAATTATTAAAAATTAATGATCAAAGAATGTTTTTATATTTTTTAATAAAAAAATTAAAATTAATAAAATTAATTTTTATAAAATAATTAAATTATAAAATAATAATACAAAATTAATAAAACTAGTAAAAAAAATTTTTAAATTAACTTAATCAAGTGGCTAGAAATTGCCACCTAGTCGACCATCTATCAGATATCATAAAAAACAGTCAATATACTTGAAACTGATTATTTTTTATTATTCTCGATGGTTGAGAGAGCCAAATTTGGTTAATTCCAATAGATTCAGTTGTCGTTTTAAAATTTTTTTATAATATATTAATATTGTTTTATACTAAAATTTTTTAATATTAATATCATTTATTTTTTTTGTGGACTGTATTTTGATCATTTCATAGCAAATATTAGTAAAATTAAAAGAAAATTGATTAAATATTTAATTTTTTAAACTTTTTTTTTTTACAGCATTTTGTCATTTAAAAAATCTTGAGCCTTTTGGGCTTAAACAAATCTGAAAGCCCAACTGAATTGGTGTACAGACTGATGATTGGATTTGAAAGACAGGGTAACCAAAATTTTGGTTGGCTTACTTAGAATTTTGGCCACACTGGTTTCTTGATTCAGTTATTAGTTTGATAGTATTTTAAACTTATAAATGGAACTGGATTGATTTGAAGAAAAATATAGTTTGAAGGTTGGAATAAAGATTCAAGATGTGAAACACATGTTTCATTTTTCAGATTACTGATCAATAAAGAATGATCTTATTCTATTAATCGTTTATAAGTCTAAACGAATTAAAAAAATATATGAAAAAATAACGATTAATTAAAAAATGCAGTTTAGTTATCTAATATTTTTGGTTTGATAATTGAGAATTTTGGTATAAGGTTTTCTCTAAATTATATATATATAAAAAAAAAAACTAGTTCTGTCAAAGTGCTTCTGCTAATTGGGTTTGAACACCCTTTAGACTTAGGTTCAACATGTGTTTTGCCAATTGATTTAGCATCAAAGTTGGTTCAAAAATATGTTTTTCTACTTATTTTAATAATATAAATATATAATTCAATTTATTTAAAATTTATGTTTCTTACCTTTTGCATTATAAAATCACCTACTAAATGTTTATATTCAAATTTCGAATTTTTTTTTTCAATTCATAATATAACTAAATTATTTACCATAATATAGTCAAATTATTTAACATAATATCACCAAATTTTTTTCGGATGATAATGTAGCCAAATTAAGCACTTATTAGAAAAGAATCTATTACTTACCATAATGTCTCTCCTTCAATAATCTCCATAATTTCGCTTCAAATCAGTCCCTTTACATTGACAATCCAACTTAGACTCTCAATTCCTTTTTTCTCTCTTCCTCTTGCAAAGCTTCGATAGATTCCTTTTTTTTTTTTCTCCTTAAAAACTTTCATTATGCCTTAAAAAATTTGGGATCAATTTTAGTGGTGTATACCTTAAACCAATTCTGTTTATCATACAAGATACTGTTTGAATTCTATATAACTTTATCCCTGGAAATGTTACTCTCCTCGTGGGCATTGGCGGCGGCTTCTCTTGGACATAGTGCAAGCCATGCCTTGAATGTTTCAAACAGAAAACCGCTTTATTTGATCCATCCAAGTCCTCCACGTATTCTGCAGTTCCATGCGAATCGTGGGCGTGTTTGTTGGGTACAAGTGCAAATAGACAATGATAAGTAATCAGTAAGGTATTTCCTACATGAATTTAAAGACAAGAGCTCTTGTGCGGCTTTCGGAAGAGGGTTGACGGAATTGATGGAATTACTGGACTAATGGGTAGATCGAGGTCCGTTATCTTTTATATCAAAGACGTCCCAAAAATACTTCTCTTATTATTTTCCTTCATCTTACGGCTCAACTGGATACATAACTTTTGGCAAAACGGATGAAGATGTCAAGAACAAGTTCAACAAATTCACTCCAGTGTCTACTTCTCCCCAACTTTCAGATTCTTACGAAATTACTGTTTCGGGAATTTCAGTCGCCGGAAGAAAACTACCCGTAGGGAGTCAGGGTATTCTAAATCAGGTGCATTTATTGATTCGGGATCAGCCTTAACAACCCTTCCAGCATCTCCTTACGTGGCTCTGAGATCAGCCTTCCGTCAACACATGTCGAAATATAAGGTGGTAAGGCCAGTGAACATTGAAGCCAGGTCTGTTTAGCAAAAAAAAGTCGAATACTCATTTACTCCTTTTTTTATCTTGGGGAACAATCAGCCAAGGGCAACGGCCGTGCACTATGATCTTGCCGGAGTGAGACTTGGGTCCAGTCTTGTAAAGGCTCTACACTACAAAAAAACCTGTATTTAGTATCAAAAAAATAAAAATCGAAAAATATCTGATTATAATTGGTATCAAATCAGATTTGGATTTACAATAAATAGAGTTAGCTTCTAATTATAATTTGATATGAACATTTCTAAATAGTATCAACAAAATTCGATACTAAATAATCGGATTTTAGTCCTATATATATTAAAATCAAATAAATAATTTGATTTTAATCCGATACTATTCATTATATTCTTTTAAGAAAATAGCATCGAAAGATAGTCTGCTGCTATTTTCTAATTGCTTTTGATTCATTTTCTTTAAACTACATATATAGCATTGGCTTCTAAGCCAACGCTCTTTTATTATAGTGGTGTATACCTTAAACCAATTCTGTTTATCATACAAGATACTGTTTGAATTCTAAATAACTTAATCCCTGGAAATGTTACTCTCCTTGTGGGCATTGGCGGCGGCTTCTCTTGGACATAGTGCAAGCCATGCCTTGAATGTTTCAAACAGAAAACCGCTTTATTTGATCCATCCAAGTCCTCCACGTATTCTGCAGTTCCATGCGAATCGTGGGCGTGTTTGTTGGGTCCAAGTGCAAATAGACAATGATAATTAACAGTAAGGTATTTCCTACATGAATTTAAAGACAAGAGCTCTTGTGCGGCTTTCGGAAGAGGGTGCATTTCCGATTAGTGCATCTACAATGCTGAATACGTTAGGGGTCGTTCCAGTGGTATTGTATCGACAGATAGGCTAACCACTACAAACGGCTTTGGTATGCTAATTGAAAACCCTCACATTTTCGGATGTGGAAACAACAATTCTGCAGACGGAATTGATGGAATTACTGGACTAATTGGTAGATCGAGGTTCGTTATCTTTTATATCACAGACATCCCAAAAATACTTCTCTTATTGTTTTCCTTCATGTTACGGCTCAACTGGATACATAACTTTTGGCAAAACGGATGAAGATGTCAAGAACAAGTTCAACAAATACACTCCAATGTCGAATACTCTTTTACTCCTTTTTTATCTTGGGGAACAATCAGCCAAGGGCAACGGCCGTGCACTATGATCTTGCCGGAGTGAGATTTGGGTCCAGTCTCCTAAAGGTTTCTACACTACAAAAAAATCTGTATTTAGTATCAAAAAAATAAAAATTGAACAATATTTGATTTTAGTTGGCATCAGATTAGATTTAGATTTGTAATAAATAGAGAGTTGACTTTGGATTATAATTCGATATGAACATTTATAAATAGTATCAGCAAAATCCGATATTAAATAATCGGATTTTAGTCATCTATATATTAAAATCGGATAAATAATTTGATTTTAATCTGATGTTATCCATTATATTCTTTCAATATGATAACATCGAAAGATAGTCCGATACTATTTTCCAATCACTTTTGATTCATTTTCTTTATACTACATGTGGCCAATGCTCTTTTATTTTCCACTAAAATATAGCATTGGATTGCTTTTGATGTTATTATTTATGCAATTTTCAAAACTTATTCATATTAAAATTTGTCATTATAGTTGGCATCAGCAAGACCAACACTATTTCAAATCAACTATTTTATTTCCGGTAACATTTAGCATCAAAAATTTTTTTGATGCTAATGATTATATGCTTGTATATAATTTAATAAAATTTAGTATCGAATTATAATTTAATGCTATTTTATTTTCTCATGACATTTAGTATCGAAAAATTTTCTTATAATAATGTTTATATGCTTATAAATAATTTGGTGAAATTTAGTATCAGATTATGATTCAATATTATTTTATTTTCTCGTAGTATTTAGTATTGAAAAATTTTTCAATGCTAATATCTATATGTTTATAAATAATTTCTTGAAATTTATAATCGGATTATGATTTGATACTATTTTATTATCCAGTAAAATTTAGCATTGGAATACATTTTGATGCTAAATTTTAAATTATTTTTCATTTACACCTGCTCCTCCCTCTTCTTCTCATTTGCACAAGTGCAAAGCCCTAAATACAGAGAAAAGCAGCAACAACATCTCTAAAATTTCTCTCTCGACACTGCTTTTGTGAGTTAATTTGTTGTACCTTCGCTTTCTAAAACCCGATAAGCAGCAATAATTGAACGGCTATGGGCAATTTATGACTGGTAGGATTCTTCACTCTATCACTATGTTGCCTCTTTTTAGGATTCTAAAAGTTGTTTTTTTAGTTCTTTATTTTTTTCATGTGTTGGCTTTACTCTCTGAGAAGTTGTAGTGAACTAGGACGCTTGGACTGTTTACTATTTTCAATGTGTTTTAGGAAATTGTTATCTATTTTGAAAAATTGGAGTGACGATTGGTTTCAATGGGAGTAAATTTTAGGCGAATTCGAATGTGTTTTTTTAAGGTTGTGCATGGTGGTTGGATTCATGCTAAGAATGGATTATATTTTTTAATTTATAATTTACTAATTGCAATTAATAGTATTTCCAAGTCTGCTATTTATGAATGGCTTAATTTATACTTTAATATTTACTATGTTTCATTGAGTCTGTTAGGCGGGGAAGACTTTTTTTTTTTAATTTTTATTTTAAATATCATTCTAATTTTATTTTGTGGTGTGTGGGTACTTAATTTGTTTGGAGTTGACTAGCACCTGCCTATTGCTTCTTTGATTTTGTAAGTTCCTTTCTTGTTTTTGATATATGTATAATTTACAGTTGTCGTGTTGGCCAGCATTGCAACTATAGGCTATTGATTATCCAAATTACTTTCATTCAGCGTGAAACTTAAAGAGATTATTGATTTTGATTACTTTTTGATGATCAGGTATAGGGAGCATGGATTTTTTGAGTGGTAATGGTAAGGTTTGGTACAATTTGATGCAAATGCAAGACAAATTTGATTATTGTTTAGGTTTAAAATCATTGACCTTGGTGTTATGCTGTTTAACTCTATTCCTGAGATGGATGAAGTCCATAATTTACTCAGTTGTCTAACACTTAGGAGCAATTGTTATGGGAAAAATCATAATTCCGTGGCTGCAAGACAAATTTGGAAAACTGTTAGGTACCGCTTTTAATGTCGGTTACTTTATAGCAATCATGTTTATTTATGTTTGCTATTTTGATTGGCAGGATTACGGGTGGGTGAAACAAGGAATGATTTCCCCTTTGCAGAATTCATGGATAGGTGAGTTCATATTATATATTATATGATTTTAGAATAATATCGTTAGGTTATGAATTTTTTGGGTTGGTTTCTGTTTGTTTAGATTTAGGGAGCCGACTCATTGTCCAAAAGCAAGCTGAGTGATTTTTGGAGGGCACTGGAGGAGGCAATTTTAGCAAAAATGGTTTTTTGGACATGAACCTTGGGATTGGGCAAATTCATTATCCTGAAGGCTATTCCTGCAGAGTCCAAGAAGCGGCTGGTTCTTGTTATTTTTATGTTATATTACTGAAATGCATTCAATTTGGGGCCTTACTGACTTGGTTGTGGTGTGAAGAGTCTGGAGGACATTGATTACTTCTGCCCGGATTGCAAAGCAAGGCTTAAAGTGCATTCACGTTTAGACAAAGGGCTGCCAAGTGTCAAGTATGTTATTGTTATCTCTGCTTATTCCTTTCTCCTCTTCGTTCGCTGGCATTTTCACGTATAAATCCATATGTATCATCGAATCTTTGGGATGTAAAATGCAAACCCAATTCCATAACAAATGTCTCTTGAACAGGCCCATAGAAAATAATGGACAAGTTTTGCTGCCTGACAAGATAATAGTTGTTTGTAACAATGTGGAAGGAGCATATATTCCAAGACTTCATTTGTAAGTCCTTTTAACTTTTTCTTTATCGATGATAGGTTGAATTAGCATCTTGGTATTTTACACCTTTTAGAAAAAAACCTAAAATAAAGATTGTTGTAACTTTTCATGTCTCTCTTCTTCTTTTCCTCTCCATTTATGTTCTTTTCTACGTTTGTTAATAACCATTTCCTGTGTCTCTTTTGGGAATACAGTTCATGTGATTATTATGTGTTTTTCAAATATGTATATTATGTATTATTTTACACAGGGTTTCTATTAATGATTTTGTTTTGATTTCTTAAATTAATTTGTCTTGTTTATTAGTAGATTTGCACAAATTTGTTGTTTTGTGAATCAAACTTTTAATTAATCTGAATTTATTATGTTAAAGAAAATTAAGCTAGATGCTCCTCTTTTCTTTGTGCTTTAGAGTTGTGTGCGGGTGTGGTTCATGCGAGTCTAAGAAGCGCACACTTAGTGACTGGGAACGCCGTACTGGGTGCAGATGTGTTTTAAAGTTATGTTCTAGGTTTATGAATTGCTAGGATATTTCGTTAAAAGAATGGTATTTAGATATTAAATTTGATAATTTCATATATTATTGTTGATGAATTTTAGTTGTAGTAAACAAATTTGATTTTGATGTGTACAAATTTTGTTTTTTATACTTTAATTAAGAATATAAAATTGGTTTTGTATATTGAAATAATTGTAAGTGTTATTTATACTTCTAATTAAAAATATGAAATTGAATTTGTATTTTGAAATGGTTGCAATGAAAAATTGTTATTGTATATCGGACACAATTCTCAATTTAGTATTAAATTAACATCAAATATATGTTAAATAAGTTCGGATTTTTGATACTAATTCGATACGATATTAGCATTGGATAAATAATTTGATTCTAATTCAATTGTCGTTGTGTTTGTTTGTATCAGACAAAAATCCAACAATATTCCAATGCTAACAAAGATTAGCATTGGATTAGAATTGAAATTCGACCAATACAACACACAAATTTTCTTTTCTCATGGGGTAAGTAGAATGATGGGTTTTGATTAGTTTAATCAAAACACATTGTTTCAAGAATTTTGCTGTCAAGAAGAACAATTTGGGATTAGGCAATGCTCTGGTGTGGCTCAGCTGCTCGTCTGCTGGGGATGGTTGCAACTACTTCATCAAATTGAGATTTTAGTAGTTATTTTCGATTACTTGATTAGTTAAGTTTGATTGGTTGTAATATATTAATTTGGTTAAATCAGTTGCATTTCCATGTATAAATTCAAATATAATTTGTTCATTTTGTTAATGAAATTCTGTAGGTATTATTCAATATCTTGGCAGTCACTCTTTCGTATGTTTTCCTTCTTTCAAAATATTGTTACTGTATTTTGAGGGTTAGGTTAGAAATTTAAGTCTCGGTGGTTGCAGCTGAGCTCAACCGACAAGGAACCGAATCTTTCGAAATTTAGCCTTTGGAATTAAACATTATTGTCGTGCTTTATGCTTGAATGTATTCTTAAGTATATTTGCCTTGTATTTTCTAGAAGGCCAAAGGACTATTTCCCACCCATAGTTTGAGGCGAGAACAAACTGTCACCCTCAAGGTTTCAAAAGTTCAGTTTCCCACTTTGAAAGAATTTTTTATAATTTTTTTACTAAAATGGCTAAACTATTCTTTTAAAAATTAAAAATTTATAATAAAAATATAAAATAATTTTTAAATATAAATATTTTCAAAAAATATTAAAAAAATTTTGAAATTAAAAAATATATTTAAAAAGTTTTAAATATCTTTTTAAATATTTAAAAAATTTTTAATATTTTATATTTATATAAAATTTATTTTATTAATTTATAAAATTTTAATATCAAAAAGATAAAAATACCCCTGTATTATTACTATACACTATTATTTTTAATATTAAATTTGGTTTAGAATGAGAGTTTGAGTTTTTAAAACTTTGGGGGTGACAGTTTATTCCTACCTTAAACAATGGATGGAAAATAGTCCTTTGGCCTTTCTAGAATTACCCAATGAAGATTAAAATGGTATCATTATTGAATCGAAGTTTTGAAATCATTGTATCATTATTTCAAACACATACCTGAATAGTCAGATGTTCAGTCCAATAGAAAATCAGTATTAATTTTGATTACGATAACTATTGTATAATAGTGATTCAAATTCTAAGGGGTTATTTAAATTCAAAAAATATAATGTCAAGATATGAATCTTTTAAAGAAGATATATAAAAATAATGACCTGCAGTGAAACAAATTCTATATATTTATGGCATACACGTGTAACCTTCTGGAAGCATGAGACGTTGAAATTTATCCATTTGTCGGTTTCTATGTAAAAATTGGGTTACCATATGCATGATAAAGGAGAGTGAGTGGGCCGCAAAATAGAGAGAACAGAACAATCTTTTTCCATTTTATAATTTATTTCACGTACAAAGTCTTCAATCTGTGATATTAGGTTTTACACATAAATGGTGTATATTTTGGATGGGAATAAGTCCTTCTGGCCATTTCAACCAACTACTCCAGGGGCTCGAACCAGAGACCAATCAATATAATCCCGAAGCGCTGAAACCACCGAGCCCACAGAGGGTTGGAAAAAACGGCGTATTCTTGTTTATTTTATCGAGGCTGGGGTGGGAAATGCCATTTAGCCTAAAATATATTTAGAACTAGGACTTTTTTTTTTTTTAATAAATTTAAGAATAATGCATAACTCCATATTCTGAGGTGACATGACGTCAGAGGGCAATTCTATATGATTCATTTTTCTCTCTTTTGCTTAGCCTGTTGGTGGGATCTATTTAATGGGGTCTCTTTTCCTGATAAAACCAAATTTGCCTTGCTGTCCTCCATTATTATCTCGTCAACTTTTTCTGGTAGTGGCCGGCTTGTTAAATAATGGAGAGAATAAATTCGTCCAAATACTCAAATATGTATAAGCTGAACCAGGAATATTAAGCCATTGAATTCAAAATACAATCCTGTCAGTGTCCTAGTACCATTCTTCAGCGTCACTTTGGTCGAAAAAAGATGCAAGGTTTCATCAATTGGGGTATTGATAGACCTTTGAGTCAACGTCTTTTATGAAAAATACACAAAACCTAGCAAATCTTGTGTAGCTTCTTTCTTCAATAGCAAGTGATAATATCGAAGGCTTTGATATTAAGTTAATAAACAGTTTCTAACTTAAGGAACACACTACGTAGTTTTGTTTGGAATCTATCGTTCTTTCTATATTTGCGTGAAGCAATTCATTTTATTCAAATATTTATTCTCTTTCATCATAATATTTAAAATACTCAATATGTTTCTTTTCATTAATTGGATGAACAACACAGTTTGATTCCATAAAATAAATAATTATTCTGATAATTTGATCATGTAACATTAATTTTTTATAATTCTATCTTTACTTAACTATTTTAGTTTAATAAATTATATTTTTAGTTTCCTTGTGAGTTTTTAAGGTCCTATTTCTTTAGGAGGATTTATCATAATATAAAATTTTAAAAAGACTAAAATTTAAATTAAAAATGAAAGGGAATGTAATCGTTTGAAAAATCAGTATAACTTTATAAATACTGTTTATAATTACGAAATAAGTATAATACTATTTATAAAAATAAATAATAAATGTGATATTATTTATGAGATATTATTTATGAATATTGTTTACAAATAAAAGGTAAGCATAACTGGTAGAAGGTGAATGTGACACTTGCATGGAATATTGTTCACTAGTGTTTAGCATTAGTCTGGTTCTCTTTCAAGGAGGAAAATATTGGTATTCAATTTGTTAATTTGCTGAAAACATATAAAAAAAAAATTTAGGTCATATACGTATAAGCTATAAAACGATTTTTTAAAATAATTACTTTTCAATATGAGTTTATTTTTTTTATATAAATCATATATTTTTGTTTAATTTTCTTTATCCCGGCATCCATTTTTTTCTATAAATAAATTTTAAAAATTCGAAAATTAATTTCAGCAGGTTAGTCGCCAAGAGCCCATGAAGTCGCGACTTATCATACTGTGAATTATACTTTCAATCTTTAAATTTTGTAAGCCACCATGTCCAAAAGAACATGCATTCCTAGGCTCGCTGCAGCTCGTGACAAAGTAGTTTAACACATGTCAGCCTGACCAGACCCTGCTTTATGATTATCTTCCTGTTATCATACTCATCGAGGAGTGTGAATTGTGACACAATAAGCTATGGTGATAATCTTTCAGTGATCCAAAAGCTCTCGAGTACTCGTACTCATCCGAAAAAGTAATTGAGATCTTTTCGATCGTCCCCAGGTGCATCTGTAGTATTGTATATTCCTGCGTGAAGGCGAGGAGTTAAAGTAAAACTGAAAAATAACCTGGAAATTTTCTCACTGCTTTTGGATTTTGCAGAACTCGAATTGAATTTGTTGGCAGAAACTTTTACTTTATTCATGGTTACTTGAAAGTACAAGTAAACAATTAGGAATACATTATTTCAAACATAATTTAAAGCACCAGAGTTTCTGCTTATTAATTTTCACCTGCAAGTTTAGCTGCACCCACCAGGTCCAAACCCAACCCGCTCACCGACAAAATCATGGTGCACCTCTATTCCCCTTAGCTGAGAATTTCCCAAGATCAAAGAAGTTTCATCAGATTCAGAGCTCGAAAGAAAAGCTAAACACACTAGGCTTAAATCGTGACTACCAACGATCAAAATTCCCTTCACATCGAGCTCCACTTCAACCTCGCCTTTGAAGAAGAAAGAAATCTTTGGTATTACAATTTTATCATTCTTTCTAAAATCATAACAAGTATCAAGGTCATCAGCCCCTGGTTTTAGCATCTTATACTTTGACATTTTCTTACGGAAAGCTGATGTCAGGGCCCTATACACGGACGGAGGCAGACGCGTTAAGGTCGTTCCTGAATCAATAATGGACCCTGATTTACTATACTCTAAACTGGCTATGGGCAGCTTTTCTCCAGCGACGGCTATTCCTGTTACGATAACATCGTAAAATAGTGACTGTTTCGGTGAAGTGGGTATTGGAGTGAACTTGACAAATTTGTATCTTTTATCATCATCAGTTTTACCAAAGGTTATGTAGCCAGTGGAACCATAAGATGAGGGATAGCAATAAGAAAAGTATTTTTGGGAAGTTTGTGTTATAAAGGATGATGGAGTTCGAGCGAGACCGATTAACCCAGTTACGTCATTGAGCTCGGCGGAATTGTTATTGCCACATCCAAAAATGTAAGGGTATTTGACAAATGAATTAGAGTGGCCGGTTATTATGGTTAACTTTTCACTTGCTACGACGCCTTTGGATCTACCGCTACCGTAAAAGAGATGGTAGTTGCATGTTTTCCGATCACAAATTGGTAGGAAATCTGTACAGACAATAGTAAGCAAAATTCTTGTTACAAGAATTCGATATAAGTTCCAGAAGGAATTGGTGCCCGCATGGAAGCATCTATCTCTAAATTAATGAAGGAAATACATGTCAAATAAAAAAAACATTAATACGATCAATATGTAAGTCCAATTTGGACACAAATTCCGTCATGCTGTTGAATTTTAGGACCTGTTACCCAACTCAAGATATTTCTTTATGTTTATTCAAACATCTTTCCGTCACAGTTTTAAGTTGGACCTCAAAACAACCTTGACGGTTTAGAGTTGGTATGTGTGACTGCAGGATTTAGTTAGGAGTATTACAAATAAGTATTTGTACCTGGTGAACAGGCTGACGACCCGCATGGAACGGCGGAGTACGTGGAGGATTTCAACGGATCAAATAACGGGGTTTTTTGCTCAAAGCATTGAAGGCATGGCTTGCACTGTGTCCAAGTGATGTCACTACCAGTGTCCAAAAGGAGAGAAACTTTTTGTCCTGGTGTTCCCAGGGATACAGTGATATAGAACTCGATGGACACCCCATCTGATAACTCAGGCTTGGCACCGACCGTAATGGCGTCTGTTTGCTTCAAATGGTCATCATCACTGCCAGAATGTTTGGGCTTGAAGATTCTGGATTGAATGTATTTGGCTCGGGCTTGGTCTTTGCGCAGAATTTCAAAGTAGTTCGGAGTTTTTTCTTTGCCGTTATTAATGTACGAGCATGGACCATATCTGCTTATAACCTCCACAGATGCTTTGTTTGGAACTGAAACAGCAATTTATAATATTCATTCAGGTGCTCTATTCTATAATAATCAAAACAAAACCATGAAATATATATATAAAACCTTTTGTGGAATTCCGGTTGCAAACAGTTGAGGGCAAAAGAGAACTGACTTCAACAATGTGACTATCAGAGAGTTGGGCTTCAGCTTGTTCAGCATAACTGTTCTTTAGCGAACATAGAAGCCATAAAAGAAAAAAGAAAGCTTGGAGGAGAAACCTGTGATACATGGAGCTATAAGTGGCCACCGGGAAGAAGCTTACCAGAACTTTGCAAAGTCTGTTTTTCGGAGCTGCTTTAAATAAGCAGCCAGGCGGAGCATTCAAGGGTGAAAATCTAAGCGCATTAAGGGCATGTGCTAGTCTCCCTTTACTTGAGTTTCGACAGTGCTGACAATTATTTTTCTCAATTGGCTCCAATGAGACAAGACAGACATAGCCCATTCCGAAGTAATGATTTTGCATTAGATTTAGAAGCATTGTTTTAGACATTACCGACCACACTTTTGGTTTCCAAATTATTTTTTCTTTATTACGAATAAACACATCATAAACTTGATGGGTTCCATTAAAGGATGCACCATGTATAGCGATCATTATGACACGACACGAAGAAGAAAATTGCAACGACAATAGTTTATTATACTTTGCGGCACTTAATACTCTTATTTTCTCATAAATTACATTTTAATACAAATTTTATATACAAACTTCAGTTGATGGAATATCCACAGGTTTGAAAATATTTTCGTCACAAGTCTAATTCTTTTATTCACTATTTTATTATATATATTTAGATATAATAAAAAGTTTATTCATTGTTATCATACATCTTTTAAAAAATCTATATTTCTAATCTCTTACTTTACAGATTTGCATAATCTTTTCGTTCAAAATTCAGATCATCCATTTACAACACAAAGCAAAAGAGTTCACTTCATTTGAAGCAACTCATCACCTACCTATAGACATAAGTTTGATAGAAGGAGATCTAAACTGAGTTAAACCAATTTCAAAAATTAACGTTATTCGATTTAACTAACTTTATGTTTATTTAGATAAAATTTGAGTCAAATTTAAGTTAAGAGGGTCGATTTATTTTTTTGAAATTATATCAAACTTAAATTAAATAAAATTTATTTTAGTTTAATTTGATTTTAACTGTATCAACAAAATATTCAGAACGGTTTTTTTTTGTTTATTATAAAATAAACAGTATCATTTCAACAGTAAATTATAAAATTGAGTTTCAACTCAAATTTGAAATTTAATAATTCACTTGAACTATTTTTTATTTTAATTAGACGAACTGGAGCCGTCGTGTTTTGTTTCAGCCTGAGCGTGCTACACATGGTAAAGCAAGCCCCTGTACAAGCACCCGGCCTAAAGTAACTTTTGGATAGAATCGACTTCGTGAAGCCAGCCTTATGTAAAGCATTATTATGGTACATCAAGCCCCGTGAAGCTTCTTGTGGCTGAAATCGATTTTGGTCCCTGGCATGACCCTGATGTGATCGTACGTGAAAACAGTATGAAGTTGTCGGCTACTGTAGATTATCCAATGATATTATATACCGATTTAATCAAATTTAAGTTGGCCAAAGGGTTTATTGCCAATTGGAGGTTTCACTTAAATACAAAGTTTTAATTTTTAAAAATTTGAATACCTATTTTTTTATTTAATTTTATTAACATATTTTATAAAATAATTACAATATTCTTATTAAAATTTATAAAAAATATTAAAATAAATATAATATAAATAATTTATAAAAATATTATAAATTTTAAAAAATAATAAAGGCAACCACTATCATTGGCTGAATTGCAAACAACGGTGGTTGCCATTAATTAAACTAAGTGGCTGGAAATGGCTACCTAGTTTTGGCCGTCCTACTTGGGGGAGACAACCAGATTTGACAATCTCCTATTTTGATAGATACGACTAGATCTGATTACATCTATTAACAACCATTGTCGAAAACGATTGATGGGGTCAAGACTGACCATTTTCGACAACTTTTACAAGTGGTTGTCTTCTTCAAAATAAAAGACATTTGATTTGGTCGTTTTCACCAAACAAGGTGGTCAGAATTGGACGACCGTTTCCAATCATCTGGTTCTATTATCAGCGGCCACTATTGCCAACACAACGGTGGTGATGCTTTTAATTTTTTTAAAAATTTGTTATGTATTTTAATATTTAAATAATAATTTATATTTTTTAAAAAAGCATTTTATTATTTTATAAATTTTATTAATAAAATAATCAAAATACATTTCTAATTATGAAAATATTTCTGTTGAATTTAACCGTTGATTTTAGTCAATAGACGATTGTTAAACTTAAAAAACAAGAATATAATATATCTTTTGGCCAATTTAAATTCAAAGTAAACATTATAATTTTGATTTAGGTTTACATTGACTTAACACTTAGTTGAGTTTGCATGGAATCCACCTGGACTGTCAACGCTTAAGCTACAAATACAAAACTTGACAAGAAAATAGCTAAACATAAATAATTAATGATCAATAGAAATCAAACATTTTATTTCAGTTGGTCCAGAAAAGATGAAAAATATCCTCAAACTAACGTTTTGATTGACGGTTTACACTTACAAATAAAACTAGTTATATTCAAATTTCAATTAATTTATTATTATCGTTTTCAAGATAAAAACTTTGTGATAATAAAAATATACTATACTTTTAATAGATTATGATAAAAATATAATTGTTTGTTATTTTATTTTAACGTTTAAAAAATTATAATTATATATTTTTTTATTCTCGATATGTGCTAAACCTTGATGTGACAGGAATTTTGTACCTGACGTGTCACAAGTGCGTCTCGCAATGGCAGGCAACAGTGCTCGACTGGCAGCAATATTTGGAAACACCCAGCAGAACAAAAAGGGTTGGAGGAAGGGTTGGGTTTGCTTCAATGGATCGCAGCTAGAATATCAAGAGTTACTGATCAAAAAGAGAATTGCCTTCACATTGGCAGGCTGTGTTTATCTGATTTTACTTCTATAGTTCATGTAGTATGGCTTCATAAATAAGGGGCTTTAAAGTCATGTAAATTTTGCTCAGTGTTACTGGGTGCTCTGCCTGGTAACCCATCACCGACATGAAGATTTAAAAACAAAAAACAAGAAGCAAATAAAGAAAGATTAGTTTAAAAAAAAATCTGAGAACTGAACCGAATTAGTGTGCAAACTGATAATTGGACTGAAAAACAGGATAATCAAAATTTTGGTTCGGTTACTCGTTAGAATTTTGGCCATACTGATTTTTTGGTTCAGTTACTAGTTTGATAATATTTGCAAACTTATTAATCCAATTGTACGGGTTTGGAGAAAATACAGTTTGAAGGTTAGACACACGTTTAAGATGTAGAACTCCGGTTCCATTTCTGAGGTTGTTTGTTCAATAAAGAAGGACCTCATTTCATTAATCATATACAATTGTAGACGATTTTTTGTTTGATTCAAAATTGATGGTGTAAGGTTTCCTCTAAATATAAAAACTAGTTCCGTTAAAAAAGTAGTCAAAGTGGTTCTGGTAGTCTTAAAGTTTGGATAAGTCGTCCACTAATGGAGTCTATAATTGGGCAGCAACTTAGTGGACGACTTGTAATCCACTGTTGGAACTTGTGAAACTTTTTGTCATTTGCATCCTAGTGGCTGACGATATTTCTACCAGATGAATTCTTACTTTTTATCTCTAATTTAAATGCATTTAATCATGTAGTCACATGTTATTAATAGTATGCTTCAGGCTTATGCTGCAGCAGATTATATGAATTACAAAACTTGCACTTCCTAGTAAGCTGCAAGAGAGGTTAATGTTCTTCCCATGGCCACTTGCATGTCCTTATTCTACCTGAGGCTTCTTCTCCAAGCATCGTTTCTTTATTTGTGCCTTCTGGGATATGTAAAGAACGGTTTTCCTGAAAAAGATAAAGAAGCAGAAGGCCAGCAATCACATAGCCACATTGTTAAAACTAGTTATCTATTACCCTCAACTGTTTGCAACCAAACCTCCACTAAAGGTTGCGTACAGAATTAATTGACACCTGGTTGTTGCGATCTTCATAATTAATGAAAAAAACGCTATTGATTTCTTGTCTTCGTTGTTTCAGGTCCAAACAGAGCATCTCTAGAGGTTCTAAGCAAGTATAGTCCATGCTCTACAATAAATCGAGGCAAAATAAAGAAGCCAAATTACTTGGAAATTCAGCGGAAAGACCGAGCCCGAGCCAGTTACATTCAGTCTAGAATCTTTAAGCCAAAACATTTGGGTAACGACCACGACCATTTAAATGAAGCACAGGCCATTACAGTCGGTACGAAGCCTATTCTATCATATGAGGCACCATTCGAATTCTATATAACTGTATCCCTGGGAACACCGAGACAAGATGTTACTCTCCTTCTGGACACTGGTAGCAGCTTCACTTGGACACAGTGCAAGCCATGCCTTGAGTGTTTCAAACAGAAAACCCCGTTATTTGATCCATCCAAATCCTCCACGTATTCTGCCGTTCCATGCGAATCGCCGGCATGTTTGAGAGGTACAAATGCAAATAGACAATGATAATTAATCAGTGCAGAATGTATTTCCTACATGAATTTAAAGACAGATGCTCTTGTGCAACTATACATGCAGATTTTGAAAGACAGTGCATTTCCGATAAGTGCATCTACAATGCTGAATACGTTAGTGGTCGTTCCAGTGGTATTGTATCGGCAGATAGGCTAACCATTACGCATGGCTCCCGTATGTTAGTTGAATACCCTCACATTTTCGGATGTGGAAACAACAATTCTGCAGACGAAATTGACGGAATTACTGGACTAATGGGTCTAGATCGAAGCTCATTGTCTTTTATATCACAAACTTCCCAAAAATACTTCTCTTATTGTTTTCCTTCATCTTACGGCTCAACTGGATACATAACTTTTGGCAAAACGGATGAAGATGTCAAGAACAAGTTCATCAAATTCACTCCAATGTCTACTTCTCCCCGACTGTCAGATTATTACGATATTATTGTTACCGGAATTACAGTCGCTGGAGAAAAACTACCAGTAGAGAGTTCAGAGTATTCTAAATCAGGTGCATTTATTGATTCGGGATCAACATTCACAACCCTTCCAGCAGGCATTTACGTGGCTCTGAGATCAGCCTTCCGTAAACACATGTCCAAATATAAGATGGTAAGGCCAGTGAACATTGAAGATATAGACACTTGCTATGATTTTAGCAGTTACGACACAGTTGAAATTCCAAATATTTCAATCTTCTTCAAAGGCGAGGTTGAATTGAAGCTGGATGTTAAGGGAATTATGATCGCATTTAAGAATGATTTAAGTCAGGTGTGTTTAGCTTTTCAGTCCAATACTCTTGACTCTCTTTTTATCTTGGGGAACAATCAGCTAAGGGCAACGGAGGTGCACTATGATCTCGCCGGAGAAAGACTTGGGTTTGGTCCCGGCAGTTGCAGCTAAACTCAACCAACAGGGAAAAGAATTTTCCGAAATTTACCACTTGGAATCAAGCATTATTGTTGTGCTTTATGCTTGAAATATTTAATGAATTCCCAAGTATATATGCCTTGTATTTTCAAGAATAACCCAATAAAGTTTAAAAAGGTACAATTATTGAAAGAAGTTTAGAAATTATTGTATCATTATTTTAATACACATATCTGATTAACTGGTCGATCAATCCAATTGGTATCAAATTCAATTCAGATAACCGTTGTATAATGGTGATTTAAATTCTGAAGGATGTTATCCAAATTCAAAGAGAACAATTTGGAGATATGAATTTTTCGAGGTATGAAATAATAACAACTTGCAGTAAAACTATATCGTGGGCATACAGATGTGTGAACTATAATGTATATAAGACCTTCAAATATATCAATTAAATATTTGTCAATTTCTATATAAAAGTTGCCTTAAAATATATAGGATAAATGCGAGAGTAAGTGAACCGCAAAATTAGAGAGAAAAACAATCTTTTTCTATCTTATAATTTATTTCATGTATAATAAAATTTTCTAAGTCTTAAAGTCTGCGATACTAGGTTTTGAACATAAATGGCGTATACTTGTCTGAAGCATTTGTGGTGTTTGTTTTATCAAGTCGGGGATGGGAAATGCCATTTACCATAAAATATTATTAAGAATTAGGACGAATCTCATAAATTTAAGAATAATACATAACTCCATATTCTTAGGTGACATGACAGATCATAGGGCAATTCTATATAATTCATTTTTCTCTCTTTTGCTTGGCCTGTTAATGGGATCTGTTTAATGGGGTCTTTTTTCATGATAAAACAAATGTTTTCCTTGCTGTCCTTCACTATTGTCTCATCAACTTTTTCTTGTAGTGGTTGGCTTGATCGTTAAATAATGGAGAGAATAAATTTATTCAAACATATTCAAATGATTATAAGCTGCATCAGGAATATTAAGACATTGTATTCAAAATACATCCTTTCAATGTCTTAGTGCCATTCTTCAGCGTCGCTTTGGTCAAAAAAAGATGAAAGCTTTCATCAATTAGGGTATTGGTGGACCTTTGAGTCGATGTCTTTAATGAAAAATACACAAAACCTACTGAATCTTGTGTATTTTACTTTCTTCAATGGCAAGTGATGATGTCGAAGGCTTCGATATTAAGTTAATGAGCAGTGATTTCCGATCGAGGTTGAATCCTTGGCAGGGTTTTTTTTGTATATCATATCTCATAGGTGAAGATCTCATCAAAATTATCGCTCATAGAACCTTTCATAATATGAATTTCATTGTTAAATCCAAACTTATAATTTATGATATATGCCCATTTTGTTTTCAGAAAAAGAATATACTAAAATTTGTTTATTAAATTTTACAAAGCAATATTTTTCAACATTTACACGCAACATTCTTTGTTTATCAAGTTCTCTTTCCATGTGTTTCACATTTATGCTTGATATAAAGAAATGGAAAAGCCATAAGCTTACCAAAGAGATAAATTAACATCATGATTCTCAGCCACTAAAGAAAATACTTTGGGTGGTGGATCAATTGATTTGAATTTTCTGTGATTTGAAGTGGAAAACCCACTCATACTTGCTCTTTGTCCCTCTCTATCAAATTTATTCCAAACTTAAGGAGCACACTTTGTAGTCTTGTATGGAATCTATCTTTCTATTTCTTCTTGCGTGAACCAATTTCATTAAAATACTCGTGTGTACAAAATTAAAAGTAGTAGATTTTATTCAAATATTTATTCTTGCTCATAATAGTATTTAAAATACTTAAGATGTTTCTTTTCATTAATCAGACGAACAAGGAACAAAATAAAAAAAAGATTAACAGTTGAAAACTAATTGTGCATTAATAATCATTGGGATACGTTTGATTAAATTCTTCTCATTTTCCTTTTATTATTGATATTTTTTGTTTAATTTGTTGTAAGTAAAAATTAGGATAAATTTTTATTATTAAACTAACATGACAGCTAATTAATTTAATGGGTAATTTACCACATTTCACATACATATTAAGATATTATAAATGTTATATTAATTTTTTACACTTTTACCTATACTTGATCAATTTAATTTAATATGTTAAAGATATTGAAGTAAACTAATATCAAAATATTATGTTATTACTATCCACTAAACACAAAAATTATTTATATAAACAAATTTATCATTATAGATTTTTGGCGCATTTCGTCCTTTTAGTCTCCTTGTGAGTTTAGGTTCCTAATTCAGGAAGATTTATCATAGTAAAAAATTTTAAGAAGACCACAAATTTAAATTTGAAAAAAAAAAAAAAAAAGAGAAAAGATAACAGTTTAAAAAAAATTCCAATTGTGTTGTTAATGATATTTTAGAAAATTCAAAAATTTTACCCTTCTTTATCATAGTATGTGTTAAACCCCAAAAGCTAAATGGCAAATAACCTAGAGGGGGGGTGAATAGGTTATTTAAAATTTATCAAGTTTAAAACGTTTTTCCTATTCTACCAAAACAATCATTCAATTATATCAATACAATTAAGCACAAAATATAAATTCGACTAAGCAAATATAAATAAAGAGAGTAAGGGAAAGAAATTGCTCAGCCGATTTTTAGAGTGGTTCGGAGCTTCTCCACACCTCCTACGTCCACTACTCCAAGCAACCCCGCTTGAAGACTTTTCTTCCACTAACTTCAACCCCGAAGTTACAATAGTTTTTTGACAAGGGAATTTCGCCCTTAACACTAGTTTTGATACAAGGGATTACGCCCTTAACTTAGTTTTAACAGGGATTACGCCCCAACACTAGTTTCACGGGATTGCGCCCAAGGGTTTGTGGAATACCAATAATTTTCCTCACAAGGTTGATTTACAATAAGCATTCAAAGTTTCTCTCTAAGTGTATACAAGTAAGTTTGAGAGAGAAGTTTGGAGAAGAGATTAGAGAATGAAAAATGCAAGTTTTAGGCTTGATTCTCTGACCCTTCAATCTTCAAATCACCTCCAATTTATATGGATTGAAGAGAGATAGCCGTTGGAGTGATTTGAGAGCCGTTGGAAACTTTTCTGGAAAGCTGCACGGGCGTGTCCTCTTGATGCACGGTCGTGCTCCCTTTGTTCTGCACATTCCAACGGTCATATTCTCCTATCGCGCGCACACACACGGTCGTGTGTCCATACACGCACGGTCGTGTGATCTTGAAGTTTCAGTTCTCCAGAATTCCAGAAGCACACACGGTTTGCACGCACGATACCCGCACGATCGGCACACGATCAGATTTTCCAAGTAGCACGGTCGTGTGTTGTATCTGCACGGGCGTGTATCCAGCAAAGTCTTTCTTACACGAGCACGGCTGGATATGCACGGGAGTGTGTCCTTCACTTAAGTGACACACGGTCGTGTGCTCGAGAAACACACGGTCGTGCGTCCTGCTTTCTTTGCGCACGGACACTTTGCACGACTTAATCCGGGCGTGTGTTGCTTGCACACGGTCGTGCTTCATTGACACACGGTCGTGTGTCATGCAAAATCTGCAAAAATAAAAACCTTTGGTCCTCTTTGTCATGTTCAATACATGCATGGACCAGTTAGATATTTTAACATACATTTTGCATCAATTCAAAATCCACAGGGGTCCAACAGTATGGAATTTTAAAAAGACCACAAATTTAAATTTGAAAAAAAAAGAAAAAAGAAGATAGCTGTTTAAAAAAAATTCCATTTGTGTTGTTAATGATATTATTTACCCTTTTTTATAAGTATGATACATTTTACACTAAAAATGAGTAAGTAATAAATGCGATACTATTATTGAACACTATCTATACATAAGAAGTGTGATGTTGTTTATAAAGGGTAAGAGAAAGTATAATAATATTTATAGATACAAAGTAAATGTGATATCGTTTATAAAAATAAACCGCAAGGATAATACTATTCATAAGATACTATTTATATATAAGGGATAAGTATGATATTATTTATGAGAGTAAACAATAAATATAATTGTAAGACATCCCAGAAGGGTATTACTGTTCACTGCTTAATAAAATAATAATAAATAAATAAAGAAAATATAGTCAATAATACCCGACCGAAATGCTTAACTGAACTAAAATATCGCAGCGGAAATACCTGTGGTACATTGTATACATACATATATACATGCCCAGATAAAACTTTCATATATATTAAAATATTCACGGAAAAACATATACATGTGCATACAACAAACTGAAGTAAACTGGATCCCAGAATAGCAGCAGACTCCTCCTCCCAGCTCCCAACAACCTACCTGCAAGAGAAAGGAAAGTAGGGAGTGAGTGATAAAATCACTCAGTAAGCACTTCATATCCTCAGACCCTAAACCAACCCTTCTCGAAGGATTGCCACCTCAACACAACTGAACAGGCTCAACAGAAAACCCTTCTGACGGTCTCATCTTCACGGATCGGATACTACCTCATACTGGGTTGTAAAATACGTATATGAGTATACGTAAACAACCTAGAGTGAAGAGTAATCCGGAAGGATCAAACTCGACTCTCGAAACTCTGACTGAAAGCGTAAACTGAACTGTTCTGATCTGATCTGTACTGTTACTGATAATATTACTGTTTTCTGAAAGTCACGTGTCCTTACGATACTTAACATGTTCTGATATTCTGCTGTTCGTGTCGTTTACACGTTGTTTCATATTCTGTTCATTTACAGTTTTTTACTGTCTTATCATTCTCTGAATGATATGCACTGTGTCATATAATCATGATATGATATGATAACATGCTGAAATCATAACTAGGCCTGGGCCTGTATACTGAAAATAGTTTTCTGAAAACTGTTCATGAAAACTGCTGTTGGATCCTGGGATCCCATATCTGAAAATCATAAAGCTTTATCTGAAAGCTATACTGAAAACTGTGTACCCTGGGGTACATGATATGCTGAAAACTGTGCTGCGCAGACTGATGAAATACAGGGATTCGGCACTTTGGCCATGTGAGTTTCCTCTGTAAACACGTGCCACAAACTGTATGGCCCACGTGATGCCATCAGGCCTGGGCCTGGAAACTGAACTGATCTGAGCGCCTCGCGCTATAACTCATCTGATCTTCGGATCAGGAAAACTAAACTACTAGCTGAGCAACCCGGCACATGCCAATACATAGGGCTAGTAATGAGTATATAACTCCTGGTGACACGGGTGCTGAAACTCACAAGTGCCCCCTCGTATTCACCTCTGAAAACTGTGTTTTTCAACTGAAAACATGAATTCGGATCCTCGGATCCGTATCTGAAAACACTGGATGGCATGCCATGCTATGCGTATGCATATGATGCATCATGTATCTTATTTGAGCTCAATTTACTGTTTTCTATCCATTGGATAGGGTTTACTGTGCATATTTTTCGTTTAAAATTATTTTTCTCTTTTCTGCTTGACGTACGGGCGTACGTATCATGTGTACGGGCTTACATGCATGTGCACGGGACCGTGAGCAAGTCGTGCATGGTGTCGTGCGCGATTCTGTGATTTCTGGAAAAATTCTCATTTTTGCCTTGATGTACGGGCGTACATGAGCCATGTACGGCCGTACATGCTGAAGAAAAGGCATGATGTACGGGCGTACACTGCGGGTGTACGGGCGTACATCCTGCTCTGCACCTCCATGACCGTCAGGAATCAACTCGATTCCGGCCAAAAACACAACCCAAACTCAAAACAAGCATAAATCACATGCCAAACACTTCAAATAAGCATAATTAAACTTCCAACAACTTCAAATCTCATGAAAATCATCCAACCCAATCTCCAAACATACATAAACATATATTCTCACTCATCACATGCAAATAAGCATCAATCATCAACATAATCATCTCAAATCATCATCAACACGCAAGGAAAACATCACAAGCATGCTGGAAACACATCTCATGCATAAAGCAAGCATCAAACCGAATCAAAACACAAGGGAAAGAGGAAGGAAGCACCTACCTTTAGACATCTTTCTCTCTCAAGAAGAACTCAAGATCAAGCTGGATTGGAAGCTCCTGGAAGCTGCTCTTCCCTCCTAGGGTTGATGTTCTCTGAAATTGAAAGGAAAACTTTGGGTGAAAAATGGGTTTGGAAGCGGATAAGTGCGACTTAAAACCAAGGCGGCTGAAACTTATCTCATGTACGGGCGTACATCTCTCATGTACGGGCGTACATGGCAGGAAAAATTTACAAAAATGCCATTTTCCCGCGCTCGCATGCAAATCCTCCCAAACGGATCCATGTACAAGCCACAAAACTCTCTAAAAACCACTATTTCACCCCAAAACATACATACAACCTTAGAATTCACAAAAATTTCAAACTGACCCCGAATCTGGGATGTTACAATCTCTCCCTCTTATAAGAATTTCGTCCTCGGAATTACCTGAAAAGCTCAGGATATCTATCTCTGACCTCAGATTCTAGTTCCCACGTGGACTCTTCCACATTCTGATTCCTCCACAGAACTCTGACCAAAGGAATCTCTTTATTTCTGAGAACTTTAATCCTTCTATCTAAGATCTGAACTGGCATCTCTGGATAACTCAGATCTTCTGCCAATTCCAACTCTGGAAGCTCTAGCACATGAGAAGAATCTCTGATGTACTTCCTCAGCTGAGATACATGGAAAACATCATGGAATCTGTCCATACTGGTCGGTAATGCTAATCTGTAAGCAACTGGGCCAACTCTCTCCAAGATCTCATAAGGTCCAATGAACCTTGGGGCCAACTTGCCTTTCTTGCCAAATCTCAACACATGACGGTAAGGAGCAACTTTCAGGAACACGTAGTCCCCAACCTCAAACTCTAACTCCTTACGTCTCACGTCTGCATAACTCTTTTGGCGATCCTGGGTCTGTTTCATTCTTTGCCTGATTACCCTTATCTGATCAATCATCTGCTGAGTCATCTCTGGACCCACGACTGCTGATACTGAGTCTCTCTCTCCGATATCATCCCAGTGCAAGGGAGATCTGCACTTTCTGCCATAAAGTGCCTCAAATGGAGCCATCTGAATAGTTGACTGGTAACTATTATTATATGCGAACTCCATCAATGGCAACAAGTCAACCCAACTCGTCTGGAAGTCTAAACAACACGCTCTGAGCATATCTTCCAGAATCTGGTTCACCCTCTCTGTCTGACCATCTGACTAAGGATGATAAGCTGAACTGAAGTGCAATCGAGTCCCAAGTGCTCTCTGTAAACTCTTCCAGAAAGCTGACAAGAATCTAGAGTCACGATCTGACACAATCGCTCTGGGAACTCCATGCAGTCTGACTATCTCCCTGACATACAACCGACCCAACTGATCAGTCGACATGCCATCTCTAACTGGAAGAAAATGAGCAGATTTACTCAATCTGTCAACGATGACCCAAATACCAGTGAATCTCTCTCTGACTCTGGGTAATCCGGATATGAAATCCATGGAAATGCTCTCCCATTTCCACTCAGGCACACTCAATGGCTGTAACAACCCTGATGGTCTCTGATGCTTGGCCTTAACCTGCTGGCATACCAAACATCTGGCTACAAAATCAGCTATATCTCTCTTCATGCCTGACCACCAGAAGTTTCTCTTCAGATCTTGGTACATCTTGGTACTGCCCGGATGCGTTGAATACGCTGAACTATGGGCCTCTGACAAGATCCTCTGTCTCAAATCTGAGTCATCTGGAACATAAACTCGGCCCCTGAATCTCAGAATCTCATCTCTAATCTCGAAATCTGGCACTGTGCCCTCTAATACCCTCTGTACCATCATCTGTACCCACTGATCTGACCTCTGTGCCTCTCTGATCTCATCTAACAAAGTAGACACAATCTGAAGCCTCGAAAACCCAGCTGAAACAATCTCTATCTGTTCTCTAATGACCTCACTCTAAAGCTCACTCTGAACAGACAAACTGGACAAGGCAACTCTGCGACTCAAAGCATCTGCAACAACATTTGCTCTGCCCGGGTGGTATCTGATCTCACAGTCGTAGTCCTTGACTAACTCCAACCACCGTCGCTGCCTCATATTCAACTCTTTCTGGGTGAAGAAGTACTTTAGGCTCTTATGATCTGAAAAGATACAGCATCGAACCCCATAAAGGTAATGCCTCCAAATCTTGAGCGTAAAAACCACTACTGTAAGCTTTAAATCATGAGTAGGGTACCTCATCTCATGATCCTTTAATTGCCTGGAAGCATAGACAATCACTCTACCTGCTTGCATCAGCACTGCACCAATCCCCTGGTGCGAAGCATCTGTGTAGATCTCATAATCTAGCCCCTCCTGAGGCAAAGCCAACACTGGTGCACTAGTCAACCTCTGCTTTAATTCTTGGAATCTGGCCTCACACTGATCTGACCAAACAAATGGATTCTCTTTCCTAGTCAAAGCTGTCAAAGGTCTTGCCAAGCTGGAAAATCCCTGAATGAACCGTCTGTAGTAGCCTGCCAATCCCAAGAAACTACGGACCTCTCTGACTGTACTCGGCCTCGGCCAACTCAAAATCACATCAACCTTAGCCGGATCAACTGACAAACCCTCAGCTGATATCACATGCCCGAGGAATACCACACTCTGCAGCCAAAATTCACACTTACTGAATTTGGCATACAGCTGCCTCTCTCTCAATCTCTGCAACACAAACCGAAGATGATCCACATGCTCCTCTACACTCCTTGAATAAACCAGAATGTCATCGATAAACACAACTACGAATCTATCGAGACAATCATGGAATACTCGGTTCATCAGATCCATGAACACCGCTGGAGCATTTGTCAATCCAAATAACATCACTACAAATTCGTAATGGCCATATCTAGTTCGGAAGGCAGTCTTCGGCACATCTCTGTCAGCAACTCTGACCTGGTGGTATCCTGACCTCAAATCAATCTTCGAAAAGACTGATGCCCCACTGAGCTGATCAAACAAATCATCTATCCTCGGCAAAGGGTACTTGTTCTTCACTGTGGCCTTATTCAATTCCCTGTAGTCAATACACATACGCATGGAACCATCCTTTTTCTTAACAAAGAGAATGGGAGCACCCCACGGCGAACAACTCGGTCGGATGAACCTCTTCTCTATCAGCTCTTGCAACTGTTTCTTCAATTCTTGAAGTTCTGCGGGAGCCATTCTATATGGAGCTTTCGAAATCGGAGCTGTCCCTGGGAGCAACTCAATACTGAACTCAAGCTCTCTCTCTGGCGGTAACCCCGGTAACTCATCGGGAAACACATCGGGAAACTCGCAGACAACTGCCACCTGATCAATACTGGGCCCACTCACATCTCTGCATACCACATTAGCTAAGTAACCAATACAACCCTTACTCAGCATCCTCCTGGCCTGAATACATGAGATCAACATGGTCTCCACTCTACCCTCTCCAAAGACAAACTGATCAGGGCCTAAGTGAAGCCTAACCTTTTTCTTCTGACAATCGATCTCTGCCCCATATCTCGCCAGGAAATCCATACCTAAGATCATGTCAAAATCACTCAACTCCAACATGATCAGATCTATCATCAAAGATCTACCCATGATCACTATCTCCTGATCAAACAATAACTGGTCACTATACATCACACCCCCATCTGGCATCTCAATGCATACATTACCCTCAATCACACTAGGGGTCAACTCTAATCTCTCAACTACCCCTCTCGAAATGAAACTATGTGTGGCACCACAGTCAATCAAAACAAATAAGAGAGTGTCAAAGAAGAACAACTGACTAGTAACTGCATGTGGAGTAGCCTCTGCCTGCTCCTGCCCTATGGCATAGACTCTGGCTCGACCTCCACCTCCACCTGAAGTCCCTGCACCTCCTCCTGATGCGCTAGCTCTGCCACTGTGACAACGATCAGCCTCTCCAGCTGAACCGCCTCCGCCTCTGAAGAAGCCTCCTCTATCTCTGCCTGAACCAGGCCTAGTAGAACCGGCTCCTCCTGCTCCACCAGAACCACCAGAACCACCTCTAGCTGGACACTCAACTATCCTATACCCCGGTTGACGACATCCGAAGCATACAGGCTGACCAATCAGGCACTCTCCACTGTGCCTCCTGCCACACCTAGAACACATCGGTGGCTGACTCCCCGTCCTCTGACGCTGAGCACTCTTACCAGCTTTTCTCTGCTGCATGGGCCTCTTGCCCCTGTCTCTGTCACTGCCTCTCTCAGGCTGAACTGAATACGTACTCATCCTCTGCAGACACATCTCTGATCTGGTCGCTCTCTCTAGAGCATCACTAAACCTCTGCGGGGGATGATCACCAGTCAAAACATCTCTGGCAATAGCTGGATGCAGACCGTGAATAAATTTCTGAACTCTACCAGCCTCTGTACCCGCTAAACTCGGAGCAAATCTGGCTAGTGCATTGAACCGAGTAGCATACTCTCTCACTGAACTCGAGCCCTGCTGCAACTCAATAAACTCTTGAGCTCTAGCATACGTGGTCCCTGGGCTCCTGAATTCGCCCTCGAACATTGCCCTGAACTCTACCCAAGATAATGAATCCTTATCAACGGTTGTCCTCGCGAGATTCCACCACGACCTCGTGTCACCTCGGAACATAAAGACTGCATATCTGACCCTCTCCCAATCAGACATGGTGAATAGACCGGTCACACTCTCGATCGCCTCTATCCACTCCTCAGCTGCTACCGGATCTCTAGTACCCATAAACTTGGGAGCTTGATGAATACCCGGAAGGCTGTAGATCGGATGAACTCTCTCCGAACCACTGGTACTAATCGTATCAGACCCAGAACTCTATCCCTGATACTGCTGATACGGATACTGCTGATACCGACCCATCTGCTCAGGATAACCCTGTCTCTGAAACTCAGGCTGTCTCTGCCTCATCATCTCTCTGAAGATCCGCCTGACATCTTCTTCCCCAAAAGCACCACGGGTGGCCTGCTGTCCTCTTCCACCACTACCACTTCCACTTGAATGTCCAACTGAAGCACTATCCTCATCCTCAGAAGATCTCAGAACACGGGCTCTCCTACCTCCCCTATCTGAAGAAACCACAAGCATTAGGGTCAACCGAACAAAACAGATACTATGGTACTTACACTGAGAGGAAGACGAGCTCTGACTGCTGGGATACACTGAAATACACACATATGCACGTCGAAAAATAATGCAATTCACACACATGTACACAGTTTCTGCTTTGATATCGCTCTGATACCAAAAATGTAAGACATCCCAGAAGGGTATTACTGTTCACTGCTTAATAAAATAATAATAATTAAATAAAGAAAATATGGTCAATAATACCCGACCGAAATGCTTAACTGAACTAACATATCACAGCGGAAGACTTGTAGTACAATGTATACATACATATATACATGTCCAATTAAAAACTGATTATATTAAAATATTCACGGAAAAACATATACATGTGCATACAACAAACTGAAGTAAACTGGATCCCAGATAGCAGCAGACTCCTCCTCCCAGCTCCCAACAACCTACCTGCAAGAGAAAGGAAAGTAGAGAGTGAGTGATAAAATCACTCAGTAAGCACTTCATATCCTCAGACCCTAAACCAACCATTCTCGAAGGATTGCCACCTCAACACCACTGAACAGGCTCAACTGAAAACCACTCTGACGGTCTCATCTTCACGGATCGGATACTACCTCATACCGGATCGTAAAATACGTATATGAGTATACTTAAACAACCTAGAGTGAAGAGTAATCCGAGAGGTCAAACTTGATGCACCGAACTCTGACTGAAAGCGTAAACTGAACTGTTCTGATCTGATCTGTACTGTTACTGCTGCTCGTGTCTTTTACACGTAATTCATGTTCTGTTCGTTTACAGTTTCTTACTGTCTTATCATTCTCTGAATGATATGCACTGTGTCATATAATCATGACATGATATGATAACATGCTGAAATCATAACTAGACCTGGGCCTGTTTACTAAAAATAGTTTTCTGAAAACTATTCATGAAAACTGCTGTTGAATCCTGGGATCCTATATCTGAAAATCTCATAATAGCTTTATCTGAAAGCTGTACTAAAAACTATGTACCCTGGGGTACATGATATGCTGAAAACTGTGCTACGCAGACTGATGAAATACAGGGATTCGGCACTTTGGCCATGTGAGTTTCCTCTGCAAACACGTGCCACAAACTGTATGGCCCACGTGATGCCATCAGGCCTCGGCCTGGAACATAACTGATCGGAGCGCCTCGCGTTATAAAACTCATCTGATCCTCGGACCAGGAAACCTAAGCTTCTAACTGAGCAACCCGGCACAATGCCAATACATAGGGCTAGTAATGAGTATATAACTCCTGGTGACACGGGTGCTGAAACTCACAAGTGCCCCCTCGTATTCACCTCTGAAAACTATGTTTTTCAACTGAAAACATGAATTCGGATCCTCGGATCCGCTTCTGAAAACACTGTATGGCATGCATGCTATGCATATGCATATGATGCATCATGTATTGTTATTCGAGCTCAATTTACTGTTTTCTATCCATTGGATAGGGTTTACTGTGCACATTTTCTCAATTAAAGCTTAATTCTCAAATTCTGCCTGATGTACGGGCGTGCGTGATCGCGTGTACGGGCGTAAGTGAACGTGCACGGGACCGTGACCAACTCGTGCATAAGGTCGTGCAAGGTTCTGGAATTTCAAGCAATTTCTCACATTTCACTGAGTGCACGGGTGTACATAAGCTGTGTACGGGTGTGACCCTGCAAATTAGGTCATGCACGGGCACTTAAACACGGCCGTGACCATGCAGAATACGCAGAGTGCACGGGCGTGACCCTCGGGTGCACGGGCGTGCGTCCTGCTCTGCACCTCCATGACCACTCGGAATCAATCCGATTCTGGCCAAAAACGCATACCAAACACAAAACAAGCATATATCACATGCTAAACACTTCCAATAAGCATATATACACTTCCAGCAACTTCAAAACACCAGCAAATCATCCAACCCAATCTCAAAACCTATAATCTCACACATAACATGTGAATAAGCATAAATCATCCACATAATCATCTCAAATCATCATCAACACACAAGGAGCACATCACAAGCATGCTGGAACACATCTCATGCATAAAACAAGCATCAAGCCGAATCAAAATACAAGGGAAAGAGGAAAGAAGCACCTACCTTTAGACATGCTTTCTCTCTCAAGAAGATCTCTAGCTCAAGCTTGATTGGAAGGTCCTGGAAGCTGCTCTTCCCTCCTAGGGTGAATATCCTCTGAAATCAAAGCCAAACTTTGGGTGAAAAATGAGTTTGGAAACGGATAAGATCAACTTAAACTCAAGACAGCTGAAACTTATCGCATGCACGGGCGTACACCTCTCATGTACGGTCGTACATGGCAGGAAAATTATAAAAATGCCATTTTCCCGCGCTCGCATGCAAATCCACCCAAACGGATCCATGCACACACCCCAAACTCAAGAAAAACCTCACAAATCACCCCAAAAGCTCTCACAGCCCTAGAAAACTCAGAAATCTCAAACTGACCCCGAATCTGGGATGTTACACTGAGGCTGATGGAAAGGACCCCACACATACTTTTTAACATGTATATTTTCAGTTTTGGACCTGTTGGGTCTTGTAATGCAAATGTATATACCCAGATGTAAAGAACAATGTACAGAAACAGTTATGCATATATGAAAAAGGTCAATTTGGGCCCATTGTATATTTCAGTTGTGTTTTTCAGCTTTCGCTTATGCAATGTAATTAACAGCAGTAGTTTTCTTTTCGTAGGATTCCCGTCGCGTGTACCTAATTTCTAAATTATTAATAAAATAAAGATATTATTCAGCAGTAGGGGTACGCATGACGATGGGTCCTAAAGTCGTGCTCTTCACACAAGGCACACACACGGGCGTGTGTCCAAGACACACGGGCGTGTGACAAGCACAACTCATATAAAATCTCTCTGAAAAGACTATTCTACCCCCAAAACCTACTGAGGCTAATCTTTGACTATAAAATCTCTCTTCTAACCCCGATTAAGAGTCTAAAAGACTACTCTAACCTTGGGCTATTACATCAATCCACTAATTTCTTAAACTTAAGGAAGAAACACTTACATAAAACCTAAATTCGTTAGAAAAAAGACGATAGAAAGGTATAGCTTTCATTTTTTGTTTTCAAAAATTTGAATAAAGTGAAAAAATAAAAAAGGCCACCAGGATTGTTGAATTGCACAAAGAAATATGAGATTTGGTCAAAATCATCGAAATTGCACCTTTCTATGTGCACCTTGGTTATGGGTCTGGCCATCGGTCTAGCTGAATCTAACAAGTTATATTTAAATATTGCGATTGGAGAACATTGTACCTTATCAATGGAATTTGGATTGTCAATTCTACCAAATTGCTTACGGCTCAGTCAAAGACAATATATTAATTTTAAAAATTTTAGTAGTTATGGACAATTGATTATTTTCTTTTCTGATATTATGTCAATGGCTTCTTTCTATTAACGAACTTAGATTTTGAGTGAGAATTCTTTGTTTAGGAATTCAGGAGATAGAAACATGTGATTTTTTGAAACCTTGGGTACGCCATAATAATTTACTCTTATGTATAATTTATTTGAAAATTAGAACTAATTATTTGTTTCAATGCATTTTATATCTTGAAAAAAAAAAGCAACTTAAATCAACGAAGAAATTATGAATATTAATCAAAGAGAGGTTACAAAATTAAAAAAAAAATAGTACCTAAAATCCGTTAGTTGAATTAAAAATGAACATAATTAATATATATATATATATATATATATAAAATTTAATAATATTGGACACACCTAACTTGAAAATTAATAATACCTAATCTAACCTATTCAATTCAAATAATTAAGTTACAATTATAATCCAATAATAACAATTCAAAGCCATTCAAAATGTCAGAAAGGAGCAGAAGAATCAGCTTTTCCCTGTAAATTTCTTCACCTGATCGATCTGTCTTCCAACCTCCTTCCATGGTAATCACATCTAACTTTGAATCTCTCTCTCTTTCTCTGTGTAATAATTTACAAAAACAATTAAAAAACACAAAAACAAAATTTTAAAATCTCTTCTATCATCTATTAAATTTCCTGCTTCTCTTTCTCCTTGTGCATGTTACACAGAGTGGTGCAGAAAGTCTTGTGTCTCAGATCCCGATGTACTGCTGCTCTGTCATGCTACACCTTTGACCACAATACACTGTCCCTTTTCTATTCATCTCTCCTTCCATATCATTTCCTTCCTTTTTCTTTATTAGTAAAACTACTGTTTTACGTTTTATTTAGTGAACAAATGCAAGAGCCGGGTTTGGGTATAATGGGTGGCGGTGGCGGTATTGGTGGCGGTGGTGGTGGTGATGGTGACGTGCCAGGTGACCAAACTCTGCGGCAACTGAAGAGTGAAATAGCGACTCACCCACTTTATGAACAGCTTTTAGCGGCTCATGTATCGTGTCTGCGTGTGGCGACGCCCGTTGATCAGTTGCCTCTTATTGAAGCGAAGTTGTCTCAATCTCACAATCTTCTTAGATCTTATGCTTCCCACCATCATCTGCACTCTCTTTCTCCTCATGAAAAGCAGGACCTAGATAACTTCTTGGTATGTTTATCCATTAATTTACTTTCGGGGTGAATGATGTTTTATAAAGGTGGAAAATGTGAATTATTTTATGGTTACAGGCACAATATTTGATAGTACTATGTACTTTCAAAGAACAACTTCATCAACATGTCAGAGTCCATGCCGTTGAAGCTGTTATGGCCTGCCGTGAAATCGAAAATACCCTACAGGCTCTCACTGGTTTGTCCTCTCTTTCTCTATCTGATTTTAATCTGGTTTTCTTTAGGGTTTTCATGTGGTGGAAAAAGAAGATAAGCATCTGGGTTTGGGGTTTCTTGTAAGTTTGAGAATTGAGAGTAGATCCGAACAGGAAGTTGGGTGTGCAAATAGCTGTAGGACCCTACCAATCAACATATCATGATGCTTTAAAATAGAGCAGTTGGGTAGTTTGAAGGAGACAGCCCACCGCCCACCGCCTACCACCACCACCGCAACCGCCATAAGCACCACCCGCATGGATGCTATGAAAAAGTAATTGGAGTTCTTACTAGCTTTCTTAGTTTGTCGAAGTATCTTGGTTTGCTGGTTCCCACTCTTAATAATTAAGGATATGAACTTCGTAGCATGCTGGTATTAGGGTTGATTTGGCGGCTCCAAATTAAACATTTCAGAATAAAACAATCTGGTATATGCTTAAACTTCTGTTATTTTTCAGTGAATAATCATCAACAAAACATTTTTTGCAGCTCTTCTTATTATGATAGAGCCTAAATCTACATTCTAAACTTTTTTATTTATTAGCATAATCATCTTGGCATATTGAAATTTTGGTTTGGCAATTTCTAAAATGGAGATTATTTTTTATCCACCTATGTCAAAACAATAAATTCCACCCTTAAAATAAGAAAATGATATTTTTTCACGTTCCGTTAAAAATTAAATATTAATTTTCACAATCAGATGATATTCTAGTTAGTTTATAAAACATATAATTATTTTAGGATTACTGTTATTTATACCCCCAAGTATAAATAAATTAATATTCTCTCAACAACTTTAAATTGTATCACTTTAACCCTTTATCTTAAATTGAAAAAAAATTAAAACTCTGAATTCTAACTCCAACCAGTTTCAAATTCATAATCGTGTTGATTACAATTGAAATTATGGTTAGAATCCCGTTAAAATAATATAATTATATCAAAATCACCCTATTCGAGTGCAATTCTAACTAAATTTACACCAGTACGGTTGCTGCAATTCAACTAGAATTAAACTAGTATTCTAATTTAATTGTATTATTTCAATGTGATTCTAGTTGGAATAGCATTGATCTTGTGTAATTCCAGTCATCTCCAATGACATTCAATTGTTGACGACTATTTTAGATTTTAAAATTTGGATTTTATAAAATAATGGTGAAAATATATTTGATAAAGTTTAGGGGCAATTTATTTTTAATAACATTAGAAGTTATAGTGTGTTTTTTTCTTTTCTGTGAGTTGATTCTAAAAATTAGTTAATTTCATTAACAATACTCGTCAGAATGTGGGAAAAACTCAGTTTTCAAATTTAAAAGTAAAAACTTGTCATTTTAACGAAGTTTGTGAGGGTGACAGTCATTTTCTCTCTCTAAAAGTTAGAATTATATTTCATCTTTGAGGAGACATTATTTAATATAAATTGATTGGCAATGTAATATATACTAAAAAAATGAAACAATTATTCAAGATTAATTAATAAAAAAACTTCAAATATTTTATTTAATACAATGTCTATAAAATGAGATAATAATTGATAAATGAGGAAACCTTTGTTTACATCTTGAGATTGTAGTTCTTAATAGTAAAAGTTTCTACTTCAATATTACAATTTGGTATTAGGTATACAATTATGATCTCTTCTATAAAATTATCAATAATATTGTCTTATCACGTTATTAGGCAATATTTTATAAGTCATTTGTGTGTGTGTGTGTGTGTGCGCGTGTATATATATATATATATATATATATATATGTAAAACTGTTCAAGTGTTTTGATATTATAAAATAGTTTGGTATTCCATATTTTCAGGAGTAACCTTGGGTGAAGGAACATGTGCAACGATGTCAGACGATGAGGATGAACTACAAATGGATTTCTCTCTTGATCAATCTGGTTCTGAGGGTCATGACTTGATTGGTTTTGGGCCATTGCTTCCAACTGAATCAGAAAGGTCTTTAATGGAAAGAGTTCGTCAGGAGTTGAAGATTGAACTCAAGCAGGTCATTATCTTCACTGGTCTTTAGACGCTGTTGATTGACTGAGACTCATCTTTCACTCTATTTATTATATGTAGTACGTAATGGTAAATGAATTATTATCTCCATGCAGGGTTTTAAATCAAGAATTGAAGATGTGAGAGAGGAAATACTAAGAAAGAGAAGGGCTGGGAAGTTACCAGGTGACACAACTACGGTGCTCAAAAATTGGTGGCAACAACACTCAAAGTGGCCATACCCAACTGTAAGTCCACCAAAGTTCATATCATTTTGTACATATATAAGGGATAAAACTTTGATTTTGACACACATAGAGACACTCATAAGGACTCCTATGAGAATTACAGGAAGATGACAAGGCAAAATTGGTGGAGGAGACAGGGTTGCAACTAAAGCAAATCAATAACTGGTTCATCAACCAGAGGAAGCGCAACTGGCATAGCAACTCTCAGTCTGTCACCTCATTAAAATCAAAGCGCAAAAGGTAGAAAGAAAGACCGTGACCAACAATTGAAGAAGGAAGCTATGTGTCAATTAAGATGTTTTCTGACTTGTAGGGTGTATAGTTAATTTTTGTGGAGGCAGTGGATAATTAAACCTGGAAGTTAGATAAATGACCAGGCAGTCAGAGAAACAGAATGTAATATCATGCTTGCTTATTATAAAAATTTGTAGATTCATGTAATGTTCCTAGCTCACAACTGTTGTCAGAATTGTGTTATATTTTAAGTTGCCTTTAATCCATTGCTTTAAGCAGTATATATTTTTCTGATGAGCAAAAACTGGAGGAATGTAATTCATATGTGACATGAACCCATTGGCTGAATTTCTAGTTATTATTGTTGATGAGTTTTCTAGTCTTTGCAAAATAGGTTAGGTAAGTAGGGATTAGAGTTTGTGAAAACTATGGGTAAGTTTATTACATGTTTGTCAAAATAATATGAAGATAAATTTGAAACGAGCTAGAAAAAAATATATATGACAATAGAGTTTTTATATGGTTTGACCCAATAATCAAAATGATTATGTCTACAGTGTTCTTAATAATTTTTACGTAGTGTAAAGATAATACATAATTTATAATATTTCTAGTATATAATGTGAGTTTTCACTTCTTACTTTTTCTCTCTTTTTTTTCCTCCTTATATAAAAGTTTTTGGAGGGAAAAGTATATTCCAATCATCTAGTTTCTTAGAGTCTTCACCCATGATTTTGAATTTATAGGAATAGATTTATGTCTATATTGATAACATTTTTTATTGATATGAAAGTTAGCATCTTTGTTGGATGATTGTTATATAGATATTATGGCGTAGGATATGGTTGGGACCCTATTTTGATAATGGTAAAACCTTCTTTTTTATAATTTATAAATTTGATTTTTCCTTGTTACTAGTCTCTTATTCTAGTGTCTAAGTCTTGAATCCACTATAGGCTTTGAGTTGAAAAGTTGATTGTGTTGGAGTTAGTGCTATAGAGTGTAATATCCCGAGATTAAAATAGTCTTTTTAGACTTTGAATCAAAGTTATAAGAGAGATTTTATAGCTAAAGATTTGTCTTAGTGAGTTTTATGGGTTGAATAGTCTTTTTAGAAAGGCTTTATATAGGTTGTGTTTGACATACGATCGTATGTCTTAGAAACACGTCTGTGTGCCCTTTGTGTGAAAAGCACGACTGTGTATCTCAAAAGTACACAACCATGTGTCTTCCTTAGGCTACACAACTATATAAAGGGGAGGTTTCGTATTTTTAACCAACTAACCCATTTCTCTTATTCTTCCTTCCCAATCAACCCTAGCCAATTTTTAGAGGAAGAAGCCAATTTTTAGTAGCTAATCTAGCTAGAATTCAGTCGGAGTTAGAGAGAGAGAAGTTCTTAGTAGTTCTAATTAAGTATTTTCTTACCTCTTCCTTGTTTCCATAGCATATAAATCCCTAAATGAGTTCATTAGAGATTTAGCATGATTATGAGATGATAAAGGTTGTGATAGAGCTTGTTATGTGTTGGAATAAGTTTATTTGTAGAGATTTTGAGAATGAGAGAGTTTTGGGTTTCCCAAGCATATTATCATTGAAGCATGGTAGACACACGACCGTGTACTCGTAGGTATACAATCGTATAGTCCTATTTCAGTACTCGTAACACACCCGTGCATGATTGTTGTACACACCTAAACAAGTTTGGACACACACCTAAGTATATACTTGTTCCCAATTCCACACGCTTATGTATACGCAACACAGGAATGTTGTGAGAGTTGTTGCATGCTTGTGTATGTAGGGACATGGTTACATGTTTAGCACACACAACCATGTGTCTTGAAACACATGTCCGTGCAATCGGCCAAAATTTAACAGAATTGCTTCAAACGCTAGTATGCCTTGGCACACGGCCACATGCACACTTATGCACTAAGAGAAATTAGTAGAAACAGTAAAATAAGAGCATAAAATAGAAAATAAAGAGAAAATAAAAGATAAATTATTTTTCCAGAATCACAACTTCAATCTTACACAAGTATAAAAAATTCATCAGTAGCCTAAAGCAGTGTAATCTGATGATAGGTAATGAGCAAAAAATTGAGATAAAGATATAAACATAATGGAAACAAAAAGATAGCAATAGAAAGCTGGTGGAAGCATAACATAACATTAAATATTGCACAGAGAACTTATTAATAAGTTACAGAAACAAAGCAATAGTAAGAATACATAAAATAGAACTATAATAGCTGAATCAGTAAAATAAACAGTAATCAGAAAGAAAAGAGAAATAATAAGATAATATGCATGAGTAGTATTATTCAATATAGTATGCTATGACAGTGTTTTTAAAAAGTGGATCAAATGATCTACATGCATTAGTTTTCAATATTAAGGCCCGATATCCAGGTTAGATATTAAGAGTGAATGTGAGATTTTAGCTTTCTAATTGTGATCAAATTGATTAGATTTCAGCTTATTGAACCAAAAACTAGTATGGTAGAATATTTCAACTTACTGACACTTTGTTAGTATGGTTCAGCCTACATGACCAGGATGTCAAATCTTTATTTTCATCAGCGTGATTAGCATAGCAAGTAATTTTTAGTATTTTGGGTCTTCAGATCCTAGCAGTAGCGGTTTCAGTGCATATTTTTAGTAAACAGTTCCAAGGGCAAATAGCATGATTTCAACATACTATGATACATATTTCATGCATGAATCAATACTCAGATGGTAAGAACAAAAACATATAACAAAATAAATAAAAGAAAGATAAAACTACATAATATACGTTGTAAGCAGAAAGATAAAAGAATTCAGTTAAGACCTAAGAAAACTCAAGAGTACTTTAAGTTTCAGAAACTAATAAAGAAAGAAAACAAAATAATAAATATCAGAAAGAAAACCCAGTAAGGTTTAGCAGTGAGATGACCTAGAGTAGAAGAAGCTATTAGGCTATGAGAAACTTAGTTAAGTTCATCTACATAGTAGCTAGCCAGTCGAGATAAGTCAGATTAAAGTCTACCCAATGGTGGAGATAGGAGATGTTTACTAAATAACTTTTCACTCATCCCCTTTAGTTTTTTTTCTTGCAGATTAGTGTTTTGGGAGCTAAGCTTGGAGCATGAGATGGTTAGAGAGTAAGATATAGCTTAAGCGGGCCTTTGCTCGATACTTTCAGTTTATATATATATGTATACATGTATTTAGTTTTCAGTAAATAACTTGTTAATGGCTCACATACTTTGTATTACTCATGCATATTGAATGTATAATATCACATATGTTTTCAGATATTATTATTATATAATAAAACATGAGTTTCATTTTAGGATATTGTACAGTAGGTTTTCAGCTTAAGACATATTTCTTTTAAGCTTTCGTACAATGTTTTCAGTTAAACAGTCAGAGTAAGACCTCCTGCTATATATTAGAGATATCCTTCAGTTACAAAAAAAAAAAAAAAAAAATTCTTATCTATAGTAATATATAGTAGCAAGTGTCACATAGAATCAATCTTTTAACTGATATAAGTCCATGTTAAATCATAATTACACAATTCCTAGTTGCACTCTTTATATATGTGTGTATATGTTTACATGCATGTTATGATAAATGTCCTTAGATTGGTATGATTGTGATAAAAGAATTAATATATAACTTGATCATGAGGATCTTATAAACATGTATGGTTGCCAATCCAAAATTGTCCATAACCCCAATATTATTTTGATCAAAGGTATAAATAGTATGGTAAGACTATTATAGTATTAAGTGACCCTACGAAAAAATAGGAATAGATCTCACATGTCAAGGTTATTAGTGTCAACCTAATACAACACATAAGTGCATGTTAACTATATGTTCACTAGATTGACCTGCTAAAGAATTTGACATAAATGATAACCTCAATATTTATGGAACATACCCTTTAATGAAAGGTGGTACATGTGATCCTTTAACTTAAAATCATCAGAGCGTCATGTGTGTCAATTGATCTAGTTTGATACTAACTTATCATAGCTTTTTTAAGGATTATTAATATGACAACCATTGTTATGTCAAGAAGCATATCATAGTTATGGTAGATTGATACTGAATTCATCACTCTCAAGTATAGAGCAAATATCTCACTTTGTAGTTTATGAAACACACTAATTTTATGGTCATAGTGGGAAAAGTTGATATTCATATCAAATCAAACACTAATATCAAGGATGATCTGAGGTAGAAATAATGTTTTATCTCACCCTTGATGATATACCTATTAATGAAAAGATTTGATTGTACAATAATTGTACCATTGAAATATTAAAACCAATCTTTTGTTAATTCTCTATTGTTTAGGTAGTTATGATGTATTGTTAGGGGATGCTCATAGTTTGTTAGTATAGGACTGATTAACTATAGATTAATTACAAATTTATTTACTGTAAACATAATAAAAAACCAATTTGTCACACATAATAGGGAATTAATTATCATAATTAAAAAATTATTGAATTTATTGCATATAGAAGAAATCCTACCTAAACACAGTTATTTCAAGCTTTACACTAATGAGTTACTTGGATCCAATCATGTCATGATGGATGTCATACTCATTGTCGGCATAAATGCAAGAAATTAAAATTTTAGGAGTAAAATGATGATAATCCAAAGTTGAAGGATTCAAACACAATTTGTAAAAGTTTGACTTAGGGTTGGGATTTCATATAAATTCAACTTATTCTGTAATTTTAGAGATAGAGTTACCTACCCTAATGCTTGAAAAGAAAATTTTCTCTAAAAAATGTCTCCATAGTTTTATAGTAACATTCACAAAAAATTACGATATAGTAATTGCATAAGCCCTTCAACACCTTTATTAATGTATCGATTTTTTAGTAGTCTTTATGTGAACGAGTAGAAACCCTGCTACATTGTAGGGAGATATGGAAGCAAAAAATGGCATAATCCTATAAGGTCTTCAAACGCAAGTATGATGTGTTAAACTAATTAAAATTGTATGTATAACATACCCTTGATCTCAATATTCATGATTAAATTTTGTTTTTGTTGCCTTATGATGAATTAGATAAGATCACAATTCCTTTAAATTGATACCAGAGCCTAAGGGTATATGTTCATATGATCCTAGGATGTATTTAGATTCACCATATGATCACAATATCTTGATTATGTTATATATATAAAATTTTGATTTGAATCTAGTTTGTATGAATTTAATTGTTATTTTGTTGAAAACATGTTGATTGGGTTAACATAATTCAATGTTTCAATCAATTCAAAAATCTTCACAATTAGTCAATTTAAAACTTTCAGAGGTATAAGATAATTACTTGGTATGGAACAATTCACCCATTAATTGAAAAGATTGATCAATCTTAAAAAATAATCCCCATGTGCAAATTGATGAATCTTTGGTGAATCCTTTGTAATTATGCAAAATTGAGCTTAATTGGCGTTATTATATATTGATTTGGTCAAATGAGTGGTGAATTAAGGGAGCGTGTGGATGTGGAAGGATGGTTGTGATTTAGGGTAAAAGAGTGTTTAAGGTTTATTTTGAATGTTGCGATGGAGAAGGGACTACTTATACTAAGTGCAATGTCACGACATTAAAATTGTAATGTCGCAACATCAAAAGTTCAAAATTTTATTTTTTGCAGAGGGTCAATTTATGTCGCTGAATGAAAATTTTTGCTGTCATCACATCTCTAGCCAAATTAGTGTTTTTGGGATATTGGTTTGTGTTGCAGTAGAGAAATTTTCATGTCCTAACATTAAGACTCTAAAATTTTAGGGTTACAAGGGTACGAATTGTGTCGTGACATTGAAAATTCAATGTTGCAACATTAAGTTTTCGAACAAATGTTATGTTATTGCAACTCCTAATTACTCTACGACTGAAATTTTTGTCTGTTGCGACATTAAGAATGACAAAATTTGACTTCCTTTATCTTAAGTACTTAATACCTACAAGAACAAAGCAACACTAAGCTAAGTTAGGTCATGTTCGCATTGCTTTATACATAAACTAAATGAAATCAAAGATAAAAATAGAACTCATTAATTTTATTAGTTGAGAATGATTCATAATATGATTTCAACCGATCACCGTTTACTTTAAATTATATCCCCGACTTGCCATAAAGGGATATCTTAAAGGTACCTAGTTAGAGAGACTGTTACATTATCTACCATAAAAATTGAATTTTTTGATCCATCTTTGCTCATCTTTTTTTCATTCTTGTCAGCCCTTACTTATTTTTGATAAGGATCCTCAAGTTGTTTCCCACTCCTCAAAAATATGGCACAAGCATTCTGCCTAGGTGTCATTGCAGTTTAAGAAGGTAATTTAACAAATCCTTATGCTTCCAATCTTTCTACAATGGTAGCCAATTGACTTTCTTGATTCCCAAGGTTCTTTACAAATGTTTTCATACCATGATGTGACTTGAGTGTCTTTATAAGAATTGAAGGTTGTTTGCAGTCAATGAATGAACTAACTTCTCTAATGATTCGCCTTAAGATGTTTTGTATATTATAAGATAAAATACATTTCCACTTCGATTATTAGTTTCAAATTATTGTTTAAGAATATAAAGATTTCAATTCACACAAACACGAATATCATAATATTCAAATATAAACAGTAACCAAAAATCAAGAACACACAATTTACTTAGTTGAATTTCACTAATGAAATCCTACATCCAAGGTAGAGGCATTCCTTCTATCAATCCATTAAAACACATCCAAGATTACAAGATACAAATTCTTAAGAATTAAGAATCAAAACAAGTAGATTCAAGATTTAATAAAAATAGAGAACTCACTGAGCATCAAATTTATTGAAGCTAGAAACTAGACCAATGACCCATCGGACCGATGATAGTAACTTGGATGTGCGATAAAGATGACATAACAAGAAAGAGAGATGACAACAAAATAAAATTGCAAATGAGGGGGTGTAAAAGAAATCCTACTCTATCTTACTAGGTTCACAGTTGCATAACTCTAATGAAATGACATATTCCCTTCATTAGTTTAACGACACAACATTAACAAAACTCCACTTTATCCTAAACTAATATAAGACTAATTAAAGAAATACTTCTGTAGACTCAAACAAAAACTAGCTAGACTCGACCAATATTAAGTGAATTCAAAGCAAAATTAAATTTACTTACTAGCATAGTCTTAGTTAATGCATTAAATAGATTGTCTTTACATATAAATTTCTCTAACTTGGCTTGTCCATTGGTCAAAATAACGTGAATAAAATGTAATTTAACATTTATGTGCTTCATCCTCTTATGAAAGGCACTATTCTTTGATAAATGTATAACACTTAGTGAATCTCAAAATACTATAGGTGAGCTACCGTCAAAACCAAGTTCATTAATAATACCTTTAAGTTAGAAAGCCTCTTTAATAGCTTCACTCAATTCAACATATTCAATCTCGGTAATGGATAATATAATAATGTGTTGCAAATTACTTTTCCAACTTACTACATTTTCATGCTACATATTATTGTACACTATAAACATAGAATTTTTTTTTTTTTGTAACTAAAATTATCTTTAACATATAGCAAGAGTCTCATTCTGATTAGAGTTGTTATTGTTATTATTATTATTATTATTATTATTATCACTATATAAAACATCCTTAATATATAATAGGAATCCCTACAAACAACTATTAATCTGAAAACTATGTATTATATAGACGTTATAAATGAAATGTAATGGGATACTAAAACCTACTGTATGGTATCTTGGTAGAAAACTTATAATTTTACTATTATACTTAATAAATACTAAAAACATGCATGATATCATACACCTATGCATTAGCAATGCAAAGCATATATGAGTCAACACGCTATCTCTGTTAAAAACTATATATATATATATATATATATATATATATATATATATATATATATATATATATATATATATATATATATATACACACACAAAAAAAAAACTGATAACTTGGGTGAAAACCTACTTAAGCCGTATCCCACTCTTTGGCTATCTCTCACTCCAACTCAACTCCCTCAAAAACATTGACTACAAGAAATGAAATTGTGGGAAATGAGTGACAAGTCACTTGGTAAATATCTTCTATATCCACCCTTAGATGGACTCTACTCTGATCTATCATTGTGACTCATCATAAGGCTCTAAGCATTCTAACTTAATTGGCTAGTTATTGAACTAGAGAACTTAACCAACTTATTAAATAGCCTAATAACTTCTTTTGCTCTAGTCTATCACATTGCTTAAACTAACTATTCAAGTTTTGTTTCATACTTTGTCATAAGTATATGAGTATACGTATACAACTCAGTATAAAAAAAATCTAAACTAATACACTTACTCTCTGAATTCTTCTTCTGATATTCATTACCTTGTTTTCTTTTTCTATTAGTTTATAAGACTGAGAGTACTCTTGAGTTTTCATAAGTTTTAGTTGAATTCTTTTATGTTTCTGCTTATAACGTATATTGTGTAGTTATTCTCTGTTATTTACTGCTTATCATTCATAATTAACTTCTTTCTTATCTTGTTCTTTGTGTTCTGATTCATATCAAGCTATATATATCATGGCATAAAGTATGTTAAAATCATATTATTTGCCTCTTCGGCTTATTTACTGAAAATGCTATTGGGATCCAAAAATCCAAAATACTGTAAAACTAAATATAAAAATCTCTTTATATCTGAAGATGTCTACTATACTAATTAGACTGATAAACACAAGGATTCAACATCTTGGTCATGTGAGCTGAACTAGACCAACAAAGTGTCAGTAAGCTAAAAAATTATACCATACCAGTCCTTGAACTAGTAAGTCTAAATCTAACCATACTGATAATAGTTAGTAAGTTGAAAACCTCATAAATGCCCTCTCATATTCACCCTTATATTTAATCTAGATATCAAGTTTTATGTACAAAAACTGATATATGTGGATCACTTGATCCATTTTTTCTGAGAATATTACTTTGGTATATCATGTCATGTAATATATATCATGCATGTAATCTTATTATTTATTCTCTTTCTCTAAATACATTATGCTTAACTAAATTAATTGTTATAGTTTCATTCTATATAATCTTATTGAAGCTTATAATTCTGTAACTTATTAAGCTTGTTAATAAGTTTTGCGTATACTATCGAATGTTCTGTAGGTATTTGTTAATTTACTATTTTACATGTTCTATAACAATATCTATTACTATTTTCTATTTTCATTTTGTTTTTTGATCATAATCTATTGATTATTTATACTGTTTCTAGGTTACTGTTGAGTTTCTCTTGGTGGTATGAGTTTGGTTTACTAATTCTGGAAATATATAGTTCTTTTTCTTCTTTCTTTTTATTTCTTTTTTTATTTTTTACTCTTATTTTGTTATAATGTTATTTTCTTTTAGTGCACGGGCATACGTGAGGTCGTGTGCATGATTGTGCTAGCTTTTGAAATCTTTTCACTAAATTTTGGCTTACTGTAAGGTCATGCATTTCAAGACACACAATCGTGTATACACCACACACGACTGTGTATGCACCACACACGATCGTGTCTCTATATACATAGGCCTATATCAAACTCTTACACGATCTTGACTTTAACAAGACGTAACCATGCACAATTAGGAAAACACACACGATCATGATCCTTACTTACACGATCGTGTGCCCAAAGGTCACACTAGTCTCAGTCATGCATGCATTACATGATTATGACCATGTAGAGAAACATAGCTGCAGAGGCATACGCATCTCATACATGGGTGTGTGTCATACTACGCTTCTATAATTTTCACCTTTAGAACTTACAAAATCATGCCTAACTCAACCAAAACTCAATTTGTCTTCAAACAAACTTACTCTAGCATAAAAACATGCAAACACATGCTTTTATGACAGACCTTCATCATCTTATAACATCTAAAAATAGCCTAATATGCTTCTAGAATCTTAAAACACATAAATATACATACATAGCTACACTAAGCATGCTTCTACCTCAAAATCTCTTCTATCTCATCATTATCTATCTCAAGATCATGTTTATAAAGCTAGAAATATGGTTCTATCACTGATTTGACTCAACTTTTTCAAATCTGATCCTAGCTAATAAAATATTTCTTCTAACCTCTATCACATATTTAAAAAATTATTCTAACATTGGGATATTACAATATAACCTATTAATGTCCTTATTTTGTCTAAATTTGCAACATAGTTCGAATCGCAAGAAATTTGCAACAACCTTTCACAAGAAATTTGTCAATATCATGAGCACAATATTTTAAGCTAACATCACAAGACCCTTTCATATATCTTATAAGCCATTTAATCATATTTCAGTGTTCCTTATTAGGTTTACTTATAAACGTCCTCACCAAACTAATATCATAAGCTATATCATGCAGAAAACCAATCATAGCATACTTTAAGCTACTAACAAAATAAGAATAAGGGATATTTCTCATAAAATCATATTCAGTAAGAGATAAATCATGTTAAACAAACTTCAGTTTAAAATAAGCACTTATAAGAGTTTTTAGAAACTTAGCATTATCCATATTATACAAACTCAATATCTTTTTATATATAACTCGACTGAGAATAAGTCAAGAAATCATTATCCTTATCTTTTTTAATATCCAAGCCTAGGGTAGAGCCAAAAAGACAACTCTAAAAAGGCTGGCAATCGAGAATAGTCATGATTTCCAATTTATCCTTTAATAATTCCTCTTATTTATATCATAAATAAAACTAATTTCATATTATTTTTAATATAAAATTTAAAAAAATTAAGCTAAGGGTGGCCATATCATATTTTTAATATAAAAATTACAAAAAAAAAAATAAACATAGGGAGTGGCTCTACCACTATTCATGCCAAGTATTCTTTTTTTTAAGGTAGGTCATGCCAAATATTGTTATAACATTACCTAAATCTTTCATTTCAAATTATGTTTTCAATAAGTCTTTTAACCTACTCAAGTTATTCACATCTCTAGAAGCAATTAACATGTTGTCAACATATAAAAACAAATTAGCATAACCACCTTTCAAAGATTTATGAAAATAAACACAATGGCCATAATTACATCTAGAAAAACCATCAATAATACAAGATCATCAAATCTTTTATACCATTGCCTAGGAGATTGCTTCAAACCATACAAAAATTTATGCAATAAATATACCTTATCTTCAAAACCTAGTTTAACAAATCCCTTATATTGTTCCATAAAAATTTGTTCTTCAAGATTACCATGCAGAAAAAGGGAATAGTGATATCTAATTGCTATAATTTCATTTCAAGCAATGCAACAATATAAAAAAGTGCAAACAGAAGAATGTTTAACAACAGAAGAAAAATTTTCATAATAATTTATACCTTTTACTTGTGAAAATCCCTTAGTGACTACTCTAACTTTAAATCTAGCCTCCCCAATACCAAGTATCCTAAGTTTCTTTCTAAAAACCCATTTACATCATATAACTTTCTTATTTTTGGTCTTTTGACTAAGGACTAGGTCTAATTTTTTTTTGTAAAGAGGCCATTTTAGACTTCATAGCCTTAAGCCAATGTGTTATATATATACTAGTATAGGTTGGAGTATAATTCAAAGGTTCATTCATCTTTATAACATCTTTAATGTGAAATGCATAAGAAATAAGGTTAGCCTGAGCAAAACTAGCAGGTGGTCTAATTTCTCTTCTAACCATATCCCTAGTCGATTAATAATTAAAAAGCTCATGATCATTCACACCATCTAAACCTTAACTTTGACCCAGTGATGATTGTCAATCCAAATTAATGCCTTTATGCTTTGAAGTATTCGACTTAGATCAAGTTCACCACTCGACTCTTGAGATTGTCAACTATAGAGGTCAGAGTGCTCCACCTTAATATGAACATGTCTAGACTAATTATTTTGACTAGAATCGAAGAGATCTTTATAAAATATAAATTTATTAAAACCACATTCCTACTAATAACACATTTCTTTTCATTTATCAACCAAACCTTATAACTTTTAACACCCATAGGATGCCTTAAATATCTTACTTCAAGCGCCTTAAGGTTTAATTTTCCTTGGTTAACATGCTTATAGGCCAAACATTCAAAATGTCTTAAGTGATTTAATTTAGGTGGACCACAGTTCTATAAGTGTCCTAAAATTCAAAGCTGAGGATGGTGATTTGTTTATCAAGTAACATGTAGTAGCAACTGCTTCAATCAAAGATAACATGCACCAAACTTTGTTCAATATGGTCTTATTCATTCTTTAAACTAGTCATTTTAATAAAAATCTCTAATAATGGTACCAAAAATTTGATGTGAATATTAATATATTATCTAACTTTACTAAATCTACTAATATATTGCTCATAGTTATAGAGTAAGAGTCTTTCCCACAAATGATTTTGGAAATTGACTAGCTACACCAATATATCGAGGGTTTCAAATAATAAACTATATATGGAAAGAGTAAATCTAATTATTAATGCAACAAGATAAAATAGAGTATAAAGTCATTAAGGGGTCGATTACTACCACTAATTATATAATGTAACTCAACAATAATATTTCCTTATTTTTTAACCTTTTAATTATATCAACTTATGAACCCAAAAATTGATCTTAGTGACGAAGGATAGGGGTTATACTAAATGATTTATATGACCCAACAATGGTGAAATTTTGTGTAAAAGCATAACTTTTTGTGATCCTCTGTGTAAGAGTTCAACTTTCAAAAGCTTAACTCATTGAGTTAACTTAGTTTCTAGTATTTTAGATTTGATTGAAGTGGAGGTTTTGCCTGTATTTTAGAAGTTCTTAGTGCCAAGCCATTACAGCTGAAGTTTCAAAACTTACGCTTAGGCCTACTAGATTTTAATTGATTTTACTAAACAAAGAAATAGAGGTTGCGTTTAGTTATTTTATCTTTCAAAGTTTCACTAAATTTAGCATCTTCAATTTTCTGGTTGAAACATTTTGGTTAAAATTTATCTTTCTGATCCTATTGTCAACATAACTCATATTTAGTATGAAGAATGTATCAAAGATTGTGATAATGCCGTTGAAAAGGGAAGACAGCTTAGATCTGACTTTAAGATGATAGCAAGGGCCTTGACTAGGAAGGGAACTGCTCTGGTGAAAATGACAAAATGCTCGAAGGACTATGAACCTGCTGTTGAGACTTTCCAGAAAGCTCTAACTGAGCATCTAATCCAGACACATTGAAGAAACTTAACGAACCTGAGAAAGCTAAAAAGGAACTAGAGCAACAGGAGATTTTTGATCCAAAGATAGCTGATGAGGAGCGTGAAAAAGGTACCCTTGTCTGTTTGGCTTTTGGCTGTTGGTGCATCTATGCCTGGATAGTACGTTTTCAATGATAAACTAGTGCTAATGCAAAATAACTCTTCTTTCCGACTCTCTCTTCCTCACATCTCATACGGACCATGTGCATGCGTATATGCACGTGCACACAAATATTTTTATGTGGTTGAAGCTTCTAATTGTTGGGCGTTTCTAAGTTGCTTTGTGTCCTATTGTTATGGCATTTGGTGTTTATACATGTTCTAGGAATTTCACAATTTGTTGCATTATAAAAGAGATACTATCTCTCCCATTAGTGCGTTTTTTTAAATTTTTGTGTAGTCCTCTCCTCTCTGTGTGTAGTTTAATAATAGGTAATTGCGTGTTCTACCTAAATTAGGAACAAGATTCTGTTAGCAAATTTGTTTAAGTCTTTCGTTGACGATGATTTACAGGGAATGAGTAGTTCAAGCAGCAAAAGTGCCCAGAAGCTGTGAAACATTACACCATAGTGTAGTGCTTATTATAATCTTCATCTATCATATATGGTAGTTTGTTAGAGACCTGCAGGAATCAATCCCTACAATCTGATATTTATAAAAACAGCAAACCAATTTCTGGGAATTAAACCAAAGTTGCTACTATTTAGTAACAATCAAGCGGATACAATGGTGGACTCTCAGTTTTGCATCACATTAATTACAAAACGAAGCAGAAAGAGAAAAGATGATCTGGCAAATTTGAGGAGCCAGTACCTCACTGGTTACAGCCACCAATTTCTCAATATTTCGGTGTCCTTTTCTACATTTCGCGTCTTATTCCCATTTCCACATTCTGCCCACACTCTTTCATCCTCTCCTTATCTTCCATGTGATCTCTAATCACTATCGTTCCTTCTAACCAATTTGCACGCCTCATCAACAGTTGATGTTCTGCTGCCCGCACCCTTGCACACCATTCCATAGCCTGCCTCTACTTTGCACTTTTCGCTGCTAGCACCCCTGCGCTTTCAAGTATATGCCTTAGTGATGGGAGGCCTAACATATTTACTGATTAATGAGAGCTGGCTTTGGCCTCTTAGGCATACAGTAACAGAGCTGCATGCTACACAAAATTGGGCGCATTGCCTGAGGCTTTGAAGGACGCTGAGAAGTGCTTTGAGATTGATCCAACCTTTTCTAAAGGGCATACTAGAAAATGGGCTGCTCAGTTTTTCATGAAAGAATATGACAAAGCTTTGGAAACATACGAGGAGGGGCTGAATTATGACCCCGAAAACCATGAGCTGCTTGATGGCATGCGAAGGTAGCATACATAAATACAGCTTCTATGGTTTTGTTGCTGTAATGAATGTTTAGTTCTGGAAATTCCCGTTGTTGGGGCCTTAGTTGTTGCTCTAAAATTCTGTGCAGATGTGTGCAACAAATTAACAAGGCTGGCCGCGGAGAATTAAGCTCTGAGGAGCTGAAGGAGAGACAGGTAATCTTTTTGGAAAAAACTATATACGTTTAGGTTGATTTTTTTCAACCGTCTGGGTGGTATGATTTTAATTCTGTTCCATTTTGCAGGCAAAGGCAATGCAGGATCCTGAAATTCAGAATATTCTTTCTGACCCTGTAGTGAGACAGATAAGGAAGGCTAAGTTTTTTTCTTAAGTGGAGATAATGTCTGCTCTGCTGCTGCATATAAAATTGGCTTAAAGGAATTTGGTTTGTGGATAGGTGTTGGTTGACTTCCAAGAAAACCCCAAAGCAGCTGAGGAACACATGAAGAACCCAATGGTGATGAACAAGATTCAGAAGCTGATCAATGCTGGTATTGTCCAGATTAGATAAATAAACCTACTGCTCATCTTTAGTAAATTGTATTTTGTTGCATGAGTTTGAGTAGATTAATTGGCAAAGAACTAGTTTCAGATGCAAATTGTTGGGGTTGCTTTATTTACAATTTAATATTTTTTATCTAATTAGATAAATTTTTTTGCATCTTTCCCCTCTTGTGTGTATGTTTTAGTCAATTTATTACAGCTTTGTAACAAGGGGGCAAAGTTGGCAGCTTATGGAGTTGGTATATAGACAACCTGAATTTTTCGGCTTGTGTGACCTGATGTCGACCCTTAGTTTTGGGGTTGAGATGGGTAGTTTTATATTGAAATTTAGATTTTAATTATATTTTACTGTGCTGTTTGTGGGTGAAGACCTAGTTGCTGATAAATGTTCTACTAGAATTGTCGACATAGTTTGATGTTTACCCAAAGTCTTACTTTCAAGGCTTGTAAAATCCAAAATCTCATTTATTAATTAAAATCAACGTTAAATCTAACTGTTCATAATAACAATTAAAGGGTTTTTTTTGTTATTTTAGAATTAAAACTTTATAAAATAATAAATAAGTTTTATATAAATATAAAATATTAAAAAAATTTAAAATTGTAAAATTAAAAAAATAAAAGTAACCATCATTGTTGGTCTTGACGACAGTAGTCACCGATAATAGAATCAAGTAACTGTTTTCGATCATCTGATTTCAGAAGAGGCCAGATCTAGCCTCTTTGTTCGACGAAGGTGGCCAAATCTGACCTTTTCGTTCAGTAGAAGAGGTCAAACCAGAACAAAATGATCGAAAAAAACTATTTGATTCTATTATCGATTGTTATCGTCGTTGGTACTAGTGACGATAGTTGCTTTAATTTTTAAAAATTTTTAATAAAATTTTAAATTTTTTTAATATTTTTAAAAATTTTGACGTTTTTTATATTTAAAAATTATTTTATAATTTTATTATAAATTTTTATTTTTTAAAAAGATATTTTAGTTTTTTTATGATAAAAGTTAGTAAAGTTGGTTGAAATTTGGTTAAAGGGTGGGAATTTGGGTTTTACAAATCTGGATGGTGACACTTTATCAAAGAATAAAACTGTGGGTGGGAATAAGTCCTTTGGCCAATTTTAACTGAAAATTGTTCACTCCCCATCAGCTGTATTGTGAGTTGATTTTGGTACCATGAATGGGGTCTCAATAAGCAATAAAAAAACGTTGGATTTGGTGTAAAAAGTAAATTTCGTAAATATAATATATATATATATATATATATATATAAAGGGTAGTTCAATGGTAGTTCAATTATTTACATATTATCTAAATTACTTGTAACAAAAGGCAAATATTGGAGATGATATAATAATTTTATATTATATACGAAGTTAGATTTAAAGGCATTGGGGAGCTTAAAAAGTGTTGTTAGAAGAAAATTTAAATTTTAACAGCAGTTGAATTCCTGGGGTGGGAGATTGTTATTCACCATCGGACCCTTAAAAAGAAAACAGCCGAAGGGACAGCCTCCCAACTCACAACTCGCAACTACAACCTCTTGTTCTCTTTATCCAAACCCGTGTTCGAGAGACAAGAATACTAAGAACTGAAAAAAAAGAAATGGTAGCTGAGTGTGTAACAGCTTCATGTTCCTCTTCTTCCAAGCTCTTCAATTTACATCACACTAACAGGAGAAACTCCTCTGTTTCTATTATGGCAGCTAATGGTATATAACCGTCTTTCTCTTTCTCTTTCTCTTTCTGTTGTTTCATTGATTTCCGTTCTTTCCATTAATTTAGGTTTATCCTTTATCCAGATTGTGAATTTTTAACTTTTTTAATTGAGTTCGCTTATGCAAAAGTTTTTTATATTATTTGATTATCTTAGTCTCTTTATTCAGCATAAACTTACTTTCTTATGTTGTAATTGCATTGAAATGACAGTTTGTTTGAATATTCAGGTTGCATACGGTGCAGTTAGGTGATTTCTCAGGAAAATAATAATGTTGTTTTGTGTTTATCCGAGAGATATATTAAATATTATATTGTCAGTTCTATTCAATCAAATGTATGGATGAATTATGGCTTCTTTGCTTCTAGTTCTATCCCTTTCTCATATGTAATCTAAAAGTTCATTCATGAAATTCTATCAAATAACTTGTGTAAACCGTACATATTTTTTCAATTGGTTTTCAGAAGTCACTTGATAGATGTAAGGTTATAGGCATTCTAGCTTGGAGCAGGAATCTTATTATTGATCATATATGGTGTCATTACAATTAAGTGGCCACTCTCTCAGCAGGCATCACAATGGCCAGCGCCTCCATGATTAGCACTGTCCGTACAATCCAAAGACCTTCCTCTTCACGACTCAGAATCTCCTGCATTGGATGGGTAACATCTAAAAAAAAATAAATAGAATATTTTCTGTTTTACTAGGATACTTTCATCATTTATAGGATTTGAGTACTATCTTTTTTTTTTTTTTAAGGACCCAGAGGGCATTCTGGGGCCGCCCCAGACAGGCCATATTGCAAGATTAGAGTTTAAAAAACGGCTTGAGAAAGACTCTCAGGCACGAGAAGCCTTTGAGCAACATGTTCATGAAGAAACCGAGCGTCGTAGAGCTCTTCGCCAAGTAAAATTTAAATCTTAATATTTTTAGTTTATAGTTGAATAACATTGTCTTTTCTGTGATTGTTATTTCATTTTTGCTGGTTGATGGGATTGTTTTAGTCTCGGGTTATACCGGATACTTCAGCAGAGCTTGTAGAGTATTTTCTTGACACTGAAGCTCAGGAGATCGAGTATGAAATAGCGAGGCTGAGGCCACGGTTAGTTTTTATTTGCTATATTTCAATTTTAACATGGAGAAATATTATATTTTATATAAAATGCTTAATTTGATTTTATTTGGCTTCTTCCAAGATTAAGAAGATTGATGTTTACTTGTAAAGAGAATTTTCTATGGCCAGGCTTTTGGGCTTAATTTTATTTCCCTTTCAATAAGCAGGGTTTCTTTGTTCTTTCAATCTGTGGTTTGATTTTTTTTTACCCCCACTTTATTGGCTTCTTCTTCACTATTTTTTGTTGGGACTTCCTTTCTGGGGATTGAGTTACCTTTTGGAACTTCATTCTTCATGGAGGTCATCTTCCCGTGTCATATAACTTCTTGGTTTCCTTCTTCTACACTACAAGGTGACACCATTTAATTTCGATTCATAAAGATTTATATCAACACCAAGTTTCTTCTTGCAAAACTAATTTGGTCGGCCTTTTACTTCTTTAGAAGTGTTCTCAATCTTTGAAACTGGAGAATCTTGTGTCTGGCAGAACATTTGGGTCGCTAAGTCCGAGTGAAAGCTAGTCCCATGTTTATAACACCCAGCCACATAAATTTTTTATGAAGAAACTATGTCATGAGTCCGCACAGAATAACTGCTTTTGTATGTCATATGATTAGTCCTCATCTGCCTTCAACGAAGGCAGTTGGAAACAAGTGTCCTTATGGACTCTGATCTCAATGCTAAATTTGTTAGTGAGAGCAGACTTGTGATCCTCATCTGCCAGGTGATGGTTATGTCATCTTTTCAGAAACAATCATTGACTTGATTGTGACTTCCCACACGTCCTTTATTTCCACCTTATTTAATACGCCCTCCTCTTTACGGGATTGCTGTTTTTATCATCATAGTGAATGGGATGTGTTTTACTTCATAATTTGAAAATTTTCCTTCAGTTATGCAACGTTAACATATGAATTGTTTGCAGATTGAATCAAGAGTTTTTCTCACACCTGCAATTTGAAATAGGTCAACTTCGTTTCGCTGTTTCAATAACTCAGGTTCGTTCTTCTAACTTTATAGTTGACAGAAAAAAATAAAATTTCTACCGTTGGTTTACATACAACTAAGCAATCATGGACTGTTGCATCCACATGTGTGGTATGCACTGACCCCATAAGACATTGATTGTGCAATAAATCTGTTGTATGAAAGATTTGCTTGTATTTGAGATGAATGTTATAGCATAATTACATAGAACAATGATATGAAACCACTGATAAATCTTATAGGATATTGAAGACAGATTGATTGAGCTGGAAGCATTACAGAAGGCTCTGCAAGAAGGAACAGGTTTTATTTTATTTTTAATCTTAACCATATTCAGGAATTTTTCTTTTTACTGCCATGCTCAATTGTTGGCTCCTTTTCTTGCTCTACAGAAGCCTATGACAAAATGCAGTCTGACCTTATAACAGCAAGGAAAAGTCTAACAAAAATCTTGACTTCTAAGGATGTGAAAGGAACTGTATGCCTCAACTTCTTTTTTGGCAGATCAAACCTCTATATATGATATTCTTTTATTTTATGGCTTTCTGTTTGTGGGGTTTGACCGTATTCTTATGCAGTTATTGGAAATGATTGAACAAAATGAGATCAATAGATCCTTATTGACACTTCTAGACGAAAACATAGCAAATGCACAGAGGGGAAACCAGGTTGGTAATGTTGAAAATATTTTATTCCATCTTCTTCTCTTTTCATGTTGTGACTTTATAATGTTGATATTGAGTATTGGATTGATGGGTCTCGTTGGGGTCTTCTATACGCAGCATAGCAGAACCTAAAAACGAATAGAATAGACAGTCTTTTTATTTTTGAAAGTTAGGGGACAAACAAGAGAAGCACCATATCAGAGAGCACCTCTTAGCCATTGAACTTATGTGTGCAAAGAATGACATTGAACCTTTTTACGGTACACAGTTACCCTACCCACGAGTTTATCAGTACTATAGGTAACTGTTAGGAAGCCAAAAATCCCTTAGCTCTCAAACAACCAATCCAAACAACACTAACAAAATGAAATGGAAAATAGGATTTTTATACTAAATAATAGCTATATTTACAAATAAAAAAAAACAAAAACAAAAACAAAGCCAAAAACCAAACATAATTCTACCGGCCAAAACTCTCCTTACATCTATACTCTTTGATTTGTCTTGCCTCCTTTCTCCTGCAATCCCCCTTTTATACTTGCCCATTTCATAAATACTCTTACACATTTTCATGTTTCCTTACTTTTTTCCTCCTTTAATCCCCACTCCTCTTCTTGCCTACTTTGCCATAAGTGTTGCCTATTTCATCATAATTGCCCATGCTCACTTCATCATAACTATTGCCCCTTTCATCATAACTGTCCACACTTTTCGCATGCTTTTCTCCACCATTTGGTCCATCATTTTTTGTGTGTCCCATATGCTTTCCCTTCCTTCTTGCGGATTACATAAACCTTGGCTTTAACAATTGAAAAGCAATTCTTCACAATAGAATCAATGTTACAACAATCTTGGAAAGTACTCTCCTATTTCTTAGCCTATATTGGTAGCAGCAATAAGAAATGTTGCCCAAAGAGAATACAATATCCAAGAATAGCTAATAACATGGAAGCAAAAAGAGATTAAGGTTCCATCTGCCAATTCGAGGAAATAGAAAGCCTCCCAGTACCTATCCACCTTCTAGAATGATTCCTCCATCTCTGTCCTAGCCACGGTCACCTTATTCATTATGTAGCCAACTCTCCAACAGCCACCTACCCAGGCCTATCATGTCTCCAGCCCTTATGTTTAAAATCTTCTACACATAACTGAAACTATGGCCACTTTTTCGTGTAAGCAATTGTGCTTATGAGTGTGGACTCACATAACAATAGGATGAACATTAGCCCCCGAGAGCCACCCTTGTCCTCAAGTTGGAAATGAGGAAAATGCACATCAATCACCTCAAAGCTCTCTTAAAGTGTTTGCAAAAGAACGTGGACTTTTCCACTTGATAAGGACTTCTTGCGATCCATCAACTACCCCACACACATTTAAGACGACTTTTGGTTGTTGTCCAACTCTTTCTCTTTATCATTATTTAGACAAGGTGGAAATGGATGACTTTAAGTAGCTATGCCTACTAATTTTTTCTACTAGAATACATGAAAAACAAGGTGAATAGCTTTATGAGTGTTACGTCTAACTAATAGGCGACTTCATTGATTTAGTCAAAAACTTTATATATTCCATAGTAGTGTGTGCTAAATTAAGACGCTTAGCAAGAGAACAAAGGTGGTAGGGCTAGATCTTAAAACATCCAATCCCCTGTCAAAAATTAAAATGCACAAACGACAAGCATTAACATATTCCCTCATTTGGTTATGAATTCTAGTCATCTGTCAATTTGTCAAAAATCAAGTTGTGCTACGAAATATGCATATTTACTTTTTTAACCAAAGAGCTCTCCTTTACTACTTGTAGCACTGTAGAGGGATCATAGCCATAAAGACCTTAAGAAGTTGTCATTCCAATGACATTTTGAAATGTAGCATTGAACCAATACTTTATCCAACAAATCCATTTAGGCTATTGCTTTGATTGAGTTCAAGAGAAGCAACAAAGATATGTTTCCAAGCTTTGATTGACCATTTTGCTAATGGTATGCACCGTTGAGCAATTCTACCCAAAATTGGCTCATAAATGGTTAGTCTCTATTTGACACAATAAAATAAGGTAGGCGATGCAAGCAAACTACTTCTCTTGTAACAGTTTAAGCAACCTTCATGATTTTAATCTAATGATGTAGTAGGAGGAAATGACAAAATTTTGTGAGTCTGTCCTTTGCATATCTTGACTTGAGTGAGAGAGAGAATATTATGCTTTTTTTATTTGGCTACCACAACGTTATCTTTGGTGAGTTTCCATATCCCATTGCCAAAGAAGTTATGGCAACCCTCATCATCAAGGACACTATAGAAATCAGGTGAAGATGCATATCAGGGACGTGTCTCACATCGTTCAACCATAATTTGTTCTTAATGTTGGTCTCTAGACAAATTTGTCCCATGTCAACAGTCTTAGTAAAAGTTTCATTATCCATAAGAACAATACAAATATCACCACTAATATAAGAAGAAAAAATATCACGCCTAGAAGTGACATGAAATGAAGCTGTAGGGTCAACAATTCAAGTAAAATCATGAGATCAAATGAAGCTATCTCTTTTACTAGGTCCATAGATAACTTGCTGCCAAGTGCAGAACTATTAAGAGCAATTGCCTATGTTGCCCAACTGCTAGGTAAAGTACACAGAAGCAAACCAACTTGCAACTTATTAAGCAACACAATCTCTTGGTTAGTCAATTTGTTTACTGTATCCTGAAAGTCATTCAGGTGCTCAAAAACTCTTCTCCCTTCTTTCAATCTCATATGAACAAGCTTGATCACAAGAAAATCTTTATTGTGAAGAGTTTTATTCTAATACAACTTTTAACAATTTCTTCCACAAAGTACGTGTTTTTATCTGTTGTGCCACATGGTGAAACATTATATTATCTATCCATTCTTTGATCAAACCTATTGTTTTTTTATGTTGTTTTTCTCATTCCTTATCAGTTTTACCTACCTCAGGTTTGATATCACCACCCTCAATTGAGTCATACATATCCTTACAGTCCTCCATCTTCGACTTCCAAATAGAATAATTAGATAAAGTCAATTTAAACATGTTGGCACTAGAATTCTCCATTGTAAATGCACAAGAAAAATCCAACTGCTCTAAGCAAGGCTCTAATACTAGTTTGTTGGGAAAAATTCAAATCACAAAAATAAAAATACTAACGAAATAATGTTTTTTTTTTTTTTCCTTTTGTGCAATCAAATAGGCAATAGTAACAAAATAATAAATCAGTCACGAAAAATAATAATAAAAAACACTCACAAAAACGTTAGAATTTTTATGTGAAAAACCTCGCAAAACGAAGGTAAAAAATCATAAGACATAGTCCAGTTCAAAAAACTTCTACTAATAAAATTAATGCTTACGAAAAGTTTTTCTCCACATTATTTAGAGGCTATCAACATCAAAAAACATTGCTAATAAGATGGATATTAATAGAAAAATTTAAACTGAAATAAAATGATTTAAATCAAATGGGTATGATTAAATTAACCAATAAAAAAGATAAACAACGATCAGTTCTATTCATTTTATAGAACTTGTTATTATGAATAATATATTAAAATTTCATTATGATTGGGCAAAAATCGATTATCCGATCAAGATAAAAATTTGACTGCCTCCTTTGATTATTTCATACATAAAAGGATAAAGAAAATAAAAAAGGCATCCTTTTTTTTATTTTTCTTCTCACACAAGGCTCTACCGCCACAATTTTTTTATTTGTTAAATCGCTGGGCCCACTTAGTACGGGCCCCAGTCAACGTATTGGTGATGCAAAATTTTAGTTTAAAAGTCTCTATTGTAGTTTGACACAGGAAATACTCAGCGACTATGTCTATGCCTAATACATGCATGACAGTTTTTACATGTTTGATTTCTGACTTGCAGGAGCAAGCTGCAGCTTTCATGCAAAAGGTCCGTGCAGCTGTTCTCAAGTACATGACAGTTTAGAAGTCCATTGTCAGATATTTCACGTGCACTTTTTATTCTTTATATTGAATTCTTTACGAGTTTGGGATTTGTGCACAAACACATAGTAGCAAAAAACAAATTACATGTGTAGATGCAGTGGCACTGTGTTTTATTTTATGGGACTTAAAGCGCAGATATTAGAACTTCTTATAGAATTGGAGTCTTGTGATTCTGTGTTGTATCATACATGGAATTGTCGTCATATTTTATTAGAATAGTCGTGCAACTTGTTAATGGAAGATATTCAAGTTCCACAGACTTCATCTGGGCTTATTGCAAGGTCAGTTGCTATCCTACTTTATGCTTTCAGTGTCCTTCGGGTGAGGGTAGTGCCATAAGACAACGTGAGCATCAACTAGCTCCTACAGCTTTGTCTGGGAGTTTAGAAAGAGAAAGATCAGCCTTCGCGCTTGTGGTTAAGCTCACTAATCAAGCATAGAAAAGTGCAAGGCAGTGAAAAAGGCTGCATAGAAAACATGAATGATAGTGTGGACCGACTCATTCAATCTGTAAGAGAGTTTGGGCATGTGGGTACAACCGTCGTTCAGGATTTCACGTGGCACATGAGTTATGTTCAGACTTGGCTTATATAGTTTTTTTAGTGGTCATTTTAAGGATGGAAACGTTAAGACTGCAATTAGGAGGCGGCTAACCAATGTCTCTCAGGTCACTAGTAATGCTCTTGCCGCTGGGCACCTACGTACTACTGATGAGAAGCATTGGCTTTCATTTGCCAACGATGATATGTTACGTGGGTGGGACATCTCTTAGATTTGTGTCAGTCTTTTGGTTAGGTTTAGTTTGTCGGCAAACGAGTAAAAAGTATAATTAGGATAAGTGATAAATCTCAAAGTGTTTTGTGCCAAATTGTAAGTGTGTTTTGCAACATAAAGGCATTTTGCTTATATAGAGTTTGTAGGTGTTATTTGATTTAACATTAAAATGTGCACAAGATAATTTTATATGTTGATGTAATTTTTTATCACTAATTGATATATACAATTTAAAGTTCTGTATGATAAAGGTTTCGGTAGTAACGATTAAAATATGAGAATATTCAAGTAAATTTGTTATATATGTATGAAGAAATGATTTGAGACAAATAAAAGAAATAGATGATTGAAATAGATACATCTATGTTGTTTTATATCTTCTCTTTCTTTTCTCTTTTCTTTCTTTCCTCTTTATCTACAAGCTTTTTGGCGAAAAATGCATATTTACAACTATAATTTAGAGCCTTCACCCATACATAGAGTTTAAGTGAGAGAGAGTTATGTTTGTCTTTATGACATCTTTACTTATAGAGAAGTTAACTTTTTGTTAGATAATTGTGAAAGGATTTTTTATGATTCATAGTATATATCAAAGATAACAAAAATAACATATAAAATCAATATTTTTAGATAAAAAACCATGCTACAGATCTAAAAGACGTTATACATACAATGATAAAGATTTAATGAATCAAACTTATGTTTGGAGGCTACACCTCATAAGATTTTGTCTTGTTTACAACTTTTTGGCCCTTCCATAACTCTTTCCAATGTAGTAGCACTTCTACTTATCCACAAAAAGATAATCATGACCGTGAATTATCAATTAAAGATGTTATTAGGTTTTTTTGATTAGTTAGATTACAATTTTAAGTGAATGGACGTTGAATAGTTGATAGGAAAATTTCTCTTTTTATTGGCATAGGAAGACACATCCATGAATAATGGGAGTCAACCCTAAGTCAATTTTCAATGTTTGATTCTGACCCTTCAAATATGGATTATTACTATTTAGCCCTTAAAGCATTAATCATTTGTATTTAGGTCCCACAATGAGTAAAACATCCATCATAATATAATTGCATCTTTGTCATTCTCTAATAGAGATCGAAATCACGAAGTTGAGTGTGATTCATTTTGATATATAATGAGTCCATAGTCTTTTAATTATGACTATTAGCTCCCTATTTTGTATAACCTATAAGATCTTTATTGTGTTAGTAGTGAGTAAATTCATAATTAATCTATAATTAATTAAACATTTATACGAATCATGAGTGATTCTTAATAAGACATCTTGATTATCTAAATAATAAATAATCAATGTAAAACTAATGTTAAACTTTCCATGATACGATTTTCATGTATTTGAATCATTTTATCAATCAATTTTTATTAAAAATGAGACAGAACATAGTTTATATCAAATCATCTTTGATATTAGTGTTTGGTTAATCAACCAACAACCAAATAAGTATTTGATTGGGCACCAATCCTTATGATTATATATATTTTTAGTACGTTATCATAACTAAACTACATAGCGAAATATCTACTCTTATACCTGAAAGTGATGAATCTCGTATTGATCTACCATAACTTTGATACACTTTTCAACATAATCAAGATTACTAATATTAATAACCTAAACAAGGGTTACACTAGAATAATGTCAAACTCAATTAATTGACGCACATAACATTTAGTAATTTTAAATTGAAGGATCACATGTATCACTGTTTATTAGAGATTATGTCTATAAACATGAGGTTACTATCTATGTGGAGTCTTCTTATGGATTAGTCTAGTAAACATGCAATTGATATATGCCCATATATTACACTAAGTTGACACCAACAATTTTGACACTTATCAATAAGGGTTCAATACGATGATAACCTTACCATGGTCAAGGTAATACTGACACTATGAACATTTTAAGATTGGAAACTTTACATGCTCATATGATGTTCACGATTAAGACATGTTGATCCCTTTATCATAGTTCTATTAACCTAAAAATATTTATCTTAAAATACATATAAATATATGCATTTATAAATTAAAATTGTCATTATAAGATGCTTAAATATGAATTTACATGGATTTATATCATTAGAAAATATTGGCTCTAAAGCACCAACTTCAATAATCTCCTTCCTGCATTACAATCAATCATTCATGCAAAAAACATTAAATAATTGTACGTGCCTACCATGCTTCTAATGTGACACAACATCAATTAATATACATTGATGACACTATTATTCATTAGTATTTTGATGGTTAGTAAACTTTTCTATTGATTAATTATTTTCACCGAGTGGAATTGTTTGAGTATATGACTAGATTACATGGTGAGACTATTGAAGTGTTTCCCAGTCTTTAGAAGGGCATCTATGTAATGGAATTAAAAATATACAAAGTCGAGGAAAAACCAAAGTAGAATCAACACTTTTTCAATGTATGCAAAAATAAAAATAGAAAAAACAATCATAGAGTGTTTTTAGTTTTATACCTACATAAGTCGGCTCCTTCATCTTTTTGTGGCTGAAGATGTCATTATTCAAACCCTCATTACTAGAATCCTAGTAATATCCACACGAAACAATGATCTTGGAAGCAACTAGAGCAAAAATAATGCTAGCATTTCCAGGGATTTGTAGTGTTTACGGGCACAAACGTGTGGTGATTGATATGGTGAAATAGCAAAAGTCTCCTAGTTGATAATTTGCCACCCATTTATAGATAACGTGACACACGACCGTGCATGTGAAATTCACATAGTCATGCCCTATCACATTAACCATACATGATCATGTACATGTCACACACAACCGTGTGTCCATTATTTATCTAAATTTATGATTGAGTCAATTACTTCAATCTTCAAGATTCTAAATCAATCATGATTCCAATTGTTCACTAACCATGACGTACACTCATGTGTCAGCAAGTTTTCAAATTTTGAATTGGATTTAGTTATCCAAACTGATCTAATACACATAATAGGATTCTGCCACCTGTCAAGACACACGCGACCATATATACAATGACACCAAATGTATGATGACACACAACTGCGTGTTAGGTTAAAATCCTAATTTTGACTTTCAACTTTATTCTTTCAGATTTGACAATTTAATAGTGACAATACACACAAATCATGAAATTTGAATAGTATGTTTTGTTTTTACATTTTACACCATTTTTTTCATACTTCTAAAGGAGAATGTCGCATTCAGACAAAGTCCAAGTTCATACAAGACCAATTCTTCATCCAGAGACTTAACTCAAGCTTACCTAGGAACATCAAAGAGTATGCCAAAGTATCTTTATAAAAACTTTCCTATATTCTTTCGCTGTCAATGCAATAGAGTAAAGACTAAAATTGTATAACTTGAATAAGCAATCCTAGTCATCCATTGTTATGGATATGTATAGATCTCAATCTCATATCTAGTTGTAAAAAACCATATAAAACTGGCAAGACCTATTTTGTTTTTTCATTCATTTCAAGCATTGTACTCAATCGAATGCACTAAAATAGAAATTTATCTCCATTATTGTTTTTCACCTTCTTTGTGTTCTTATTTATTCTTTTATAGTTTGCGAGTTTTACATACTTATTGACTGTTCAATCTTGTGTCAATTTTGATCTTCTTTCATGTTTCAGCCCGTAATCAGAAAATTATTCAGATTTAAGATCTTGATAATACCCTCCGTTCTGCTCACCAATTGCTCTTAATTCCTCTTTCATCTGAATCAGATCAAGAAGGAAAATTAGCAACAAAAAAAAAAAAAACACAACATTCAGGATATACCTGATAGACAACAGTGTGTTATAACTGAAGATTAAATGGAAAGCAAGACGGAGCATTTGTGGTCAACGGGGAGAACAGTGGCCATGAATCAAACTGCCCAAGGAGTTCTAGATTCTAAAATCTATCTAATTCATAAGAAGCGCAAACATGCTTCAAGCATCTCTAAAGATATCTATCAGCGTTTAACTTCTTTATAATGTTAAAATCAACTGCTTTTACTACTTTTTTTCACATTTTCGGTTACCTATAGCAACAATTAGTAACAATTATATCTATGTTGAAGAAAAAACTAGAAGGACAATAAATTATTAAATGAAAAGAATGAGTGCTACAGTTACCTTGCTAAGGACCTTCTTTTGATAGCGATAGCCCTTCAAAAATAAATGAACAAATACATTTCAGAATCATTCTATCAGTTGAAATTATTTGCCAGAAGATATTATACGTAATCAGCAATCACCTTATCAGTTCCATAAATGAAATCGCAATAGGTGAAAACAGAGGCAAAGTTGCTCTGGCTCAGTTCTCCCACGTAATGATGATAATCATGGTAATCTGCACCACCATAACATGGAATGTACTTTGTAGGATTCCAGGGGAAGTCATACCTGCATAAGAAGACAACAATGATAGTACAAAGCAACATGTGAAACCAGACGCTGCAACACAAATGATACAAAAAAATTCTGCAGATAAGCATGGTTGGAAAATTATAGAAATAATTATGTGAAAGAATATATTCAGCACCATGATTGCTATGAAAATTCAAATAAACTCTTCAGGGATTTTAGTTCAAAATCTATATCCAAAGAAAACTTGAGTTTCTTCTCCATTTCCAGGAGGTGTCAAGTAGCTAACTCAATCAGTTTGTAGAAATTAGTTATCTTTTCATCAAAATAACAAGCCCACTTTTATAGTCCAATGGTGATCAGAAAGCACATGCAGCATCTTGACAGTGAAAATATAGACGATGCGGGAAAGAAGAACAAAAATTGGATTGCATTAGCTTAAACGTAACGGCCAAAAGAAATAAAATAGTAGCATACTTCAGCTCATAAAACTGTCCCAACTTTAATTTTTTCTATTTCCATCAACTGACATGTTATAGTCATGGCTTATATCATCTTAATAATAATGAAATCTTACAAAATGTCATTCATGGATTTGAAAAATCATTAAATGGCATGTATACATGAGCAAGAAAGAACCAAAAAGAAAAGAAAAGAAACCCACTTTTGCCAATTTAAGAGCTTGCCAACTAAATAGAGATACTAATAGTCACCCATACAGCGACGCAAGCAGTTGATGCTAAAATAACTTATAAACAGGAGTCAGCAATTGATACAGACTATGGCTTGATGTGAAATCATCCCTTTGTCCCAAATTTAAGAGATTAACCAAGTTGTGCAGCAAAAAACTAAGAGAAACAGTTAAAAAAAAGAGAATAATAACATTGAAAAGGTGAAAGCACCAAGCAAACCCTCGTCCTCATCAACAAAAGAAAAGACGCGATTAAAAAGGTCTTTATAGCACTTTCTAAGGAATTCCACTAAAAAGAAAAAGGCCTGAAGTAAATTCTAAAGTTGACATCATTTAGTCACAATCAACTAAAGATAAAAAGGAAAAGAACATGCATATATACCCACTATGAGTCTCAATGGCCTCAATCTGCCGCAAAGCAATCCACAACCAGAAAGTAATCATGTGGCCAGGAGCAATTGCTGGACCGAGAAAAGTTGGAATCCCAAGTATTAAAACCTCAGCCCAATGAGCATATGGCGCAGCAAATGAAATTGGAGCAGAGTATTCATGGTGAACACGGTGGATTTTCTCATACCACCATTTCCCATGGAGAAATCTATGGATCCAATAATTTGTATAATCCTCCACCATAAAGTACACAGCCAATTGCGCAAAAATCTCCCACCCCGATGGTAATGGCAACCCAGTTCTAATCCCAATCATCTGCATAAACCCATAAACCTTATCAACACTACAAAATCTTACTTATACAATTCATAAATTTACAATGACTACACACTAAGTCTCACATGATTTATCAAAAATGTCAGTGAAAATTTTTTTTAAAAAAATGAAAATCCAGAAGGAAAATCACCTTGATGGAGGGATAAGACATGAGCTGAAGCGGGCCAACAACAAGAACGAACATGCGCATGACATCCTTGTAACACCTAACCATCTCAGAAAAAGAGAGCCTAACTTTAGGCTGAATCTTGTACTTATCAAAACTACTAGATCCCAGGAGTTCAATCACCACCATGGGAAGAGGCACAACTGAAAAGATAACAAATAGAAACAGAATGTTGAGGCAGTAGAGATAGTAATCCGATTTTTTAGCAGAGTAATTGAACCATAACGTCTCCGCAAACGTCAGGTTCCGACCCAACGCCGTGGCGGCTTCTTCGAGAGTTCGGTAGAACAGCATTTTCGGTTTTCAGCTTGTGGTGATAATCGGAAGGTAATGGTGGCGCGTGGTGGAAGGAGAGAGTTAGGGGAGGGAACCGAAACAACTCGCTCAACTTGGTTAGTAGTGAGCTGGCAAGAAAGATTTGTGTTAGTTAAAATATGCGGCTAGGGACATTTGAAACCATAGGATAACCAGACAATATGAATACTATCTTAGTGATGCCTTCGTCGTCTTCTTCCTGTCACCTATGGCCGCCGGTTCTTACACGGTTCTATTAAATTTCTATTCATTTTTTTAATGAAGTTGTTGAAAAAATAAAAATATTTTAAAATTATATAATATTTATTTTTAAAAGTTTATTAAATATTATTTATTAATAATAAATAAATTTTATTATCATAAATATAGGTGACATATTAATGTGATATAATAGTTATTTATTTAGATTCTAAAGGGTTTTTAAAATTTTTAAAAAAAAAAATTATATATTTTTGAAATTTTAAGAACATATTTTTTGAAAATTTGAAAAAATTATAAAATATTTTTGAAATTTTATTATGTTTTTTCAATAATTTTAGAAAAGATAATTATAATTAAAAAAAACAAATTAAAAGTATAAATATTTTATTACTAAATTATTGAAATTATAATATATTTTTAAAATATATATTGTAGTATATATGATAATTTTAAAATAAGATAAAAAATTGTTTAATTTACTTGTTTTGAGAAAATAACGTATATACCTTAAATAATTTCTATTATAATATTTAATTAAGATAAATTATAATTTTTTTTTTAATTTTAAGGGTTTTTACAAATTTAAGAAAGAGTGGGTGTTTTTTAAAATTTTAAAACGTGACCTTTTTTAATTTTAAAAAGATTATGAGTATTTTTAAAAGTTTAGTATGTTCATCAATTGTTTAAAAAATAACAATTACACTCGATATACAACTTATAGTTAAATATCATATTATAAACTATTGAGATTTTAAAATATTTTTGATATTTATGAATAAATATCATTATTTTTAAAATAAAACCATCTTTAATGTGTTAGTGGTGGATTAGTTGCTCAAATATTGGGTTCCGCTTAAAACTTTTAACAAATTATATATTTACCTATTAATCTAATTCATTTTAATTTTATTAACCTTTTTGTTGACATCACTTTGATTACCCTTTAATTAAAAAAAATAATATTAATATTAAAATAAATTGTAATATAAAATAATATTAATATAATAATAATAATTTTAAAAATTATAAATACAAATTAAAAAATTAAAAAAAAGCCACTGTCACTAACAGAAACAATCAGATCTTATCGCTATAGATCTAACAGAGATGACCAAATTTGACTGTTTCCACCGTCAGAGATGATTGAAACGGTAGACATACTTGAAACTGGTTATTTTTTATCATTTTTTATGATAGAAACGACTAGACCTGATCATCTTCGTCATTGAGACAACTAGATTAAGTCGTCAATAGAATCAGATAACTGTTTTTCGATCATTTGGTTTATTAACAACAACCAACGTCACTACCAACAAGGTTTTTTTTTTTAATTTTTAAAAGACCTTAATGGCTATGAAAATAATTCTAAAGGGAGGGGGGGTAAATAGGGTTATTTTAAAATTTAATCACAAATAAAATAATGTAAAGTAAACACAATAATAAGAGATAGGAATTAGAGAATACTCAGCCAATTTATAGATATTCAGAGCTTTGAATACAAGCCTCCTACGTCCTCTTCCTCAGTCAAAACCCAATTGAAACTTCACTATCTTCTGAAACCTAAAGATACAATAGTTTTTCAACAAGAGAATTTTACCCTTTTTATAGTAAATATTCAGATGAAAAATGAAGTAATGTTTGCCTCTAAATAGACTGGAAATACAATGAAAATCACAGCTCTCTTAAATGTAAATGTTTGTGATCTTGGAAGAGAGAATTAGTAAGCAATAGGTGAAGAGCAAGTAAATTTTCTATATAATTCATTTCTCTAACCCTTTTCTCTTCAAAATGGTCTCCTTTTATACTTGATTTATTGCTTGAAGTAGTAAGGAGTCACTTGCCTAGCTTTCTATTCATTGGAGTAATTGAAAAAGTAAGGTATGCAATAAATTTTCTTAATGCAAGATTGTGCTTCTTAAGTGCACGGTCGTGCTCACTGCATTTATGACCTCAAACAGGCTCCCAACGATCAAATTAAGTATATTCGTCAATAGTGCACAATCGTGTGCCTTTGAAGCACGGTCGTGCTTCATGCCTTCATGATTTTTACTTAGAATTCCAAAAGCATACATGACTTCGGTGCATGGATAATACAATGGCATTACATGAGCAGTATTATGCTTACACATGGTTATGTGTCAACTTTGCATGGTCGTGTGTGAGTTGTATGTCTTTAAACCTTCATGCACGATTAATCTTGCACGACCTTTTTGGTAGTGTTCTTCATTCTTCATCACACACGGTCGTGTGTATGCTCTATGCACAGTCGTGTGTTGATTGTTGTCTTTTGACTTCATGCATGACTTAATTACACAACTCAATATTTTGTGCTCTTTATGAATTTCACACGCATGGTTGTGTGCTAAAATTATGTACAATTGTGTGTTTGACTCTGATGCTTTGACTTTGCATGGTTATCCTGCACGGTTTAGTTGGTGGTGTTGTATTCGTGTTGTGTTTACACACGGTCATGCTTAATCCACACACGCCAATGTTGGTCCTAAAAAATTTTCTTAATTATCACAAAACCTAACACGGTTTGCTGCATGGTCCTATGTTTTGGGTACACGAGATGTTGAATGATCATGCATGGTCATGGCAAAATGGCACACGATCGTGTGAGACCTATAATCTGCAAAAATAAACTTTTTTTCCCTTCTTTTGTTATGAATTCATCATGCCAAGGATTTATTAGCAATTTAATCATATTTTTATCATCATCAAAACATTAAAGGTTCAACAATTTTATTTTTATAATTTTTAATTTTTTTACTATTTTTTTAATTTTATTTTATACTTTAATTATTTTTATAAAATTAATTTTGTTATTTTAAAAATATTTATATAAAAAGACAAAAATACTCCTTTAATCAGTTAAGTTTAACAGTTGATTATTAAATTTAATAATTGATTTTGATCAACGGATAGGTACTTGATTTTTTTATAAGTTTTTTGGTGGGAACTTATCATTGAAGGAAACCTTGGATGGGAATAAGACGTTTAGCCTAAAGATAGAATTATACTTATTAATTTTTAAAAATCCAAATAATCACTCATTAAGTAATTTTTATCCAATTTTATTAATATTTTTAATAAAATAACCAAAATACCTTTACTTAAAAATAAGAAATTATTATTTTTTTAATAGATTAAAAAAAAGTGATGTTTACACCTCAAATATATCTCTCCATATATATATTGATAAAATGATATAAATACCTTTTAACTATTGAATTAACAATTAGTCTTAATGTACAAATGAAAATTTAATTTTGTCAAATTTAATAGATGAAAATTTATCATTTCATATATTGAAAGGTAATTAGTCTTTTGGCCTTTTTATAACCATTGAAACACATGGTCTTTACATTCATTATATCCTATTTTGCAAACCCATAAGTTAAATTTACTTGAAATCGTACAATTTCCCTAAAGTCCTTAATATGTATTTGGTTAGAGGTAATACGAGAATACTCTAACAATTTATCTTTTATTACTAATATTACCTTATTTTACGTAAAAAAAATTATTTTATTTCATTTGGTGATGAAAAAGTACATTATCATTACCTTATTTGGTTTATTAAGTGAAAAAAAAAAAAAAAAAGTCATCAATAATTTACTATTAAACTAATATGGAAAACAATATAAAAGGTCATTTAATTATCTTTTTTTTCCTTAAGTATAAAAATATTATTTTGATAATCTTAATTTTATTGCACATTATCTTTATTGATAGTATTCTTTAATTTACACCAACCAAATACAATAATTATTTATACATATAAATTAATCAAATAAATTATTCTTTAATACTAATTAGTGTTTAAGGTAATTTATTTTTATAGTAATTTTTCAATTTTAGTAATAAAATTTTATTCAAACCAAACACACTTTCAAGCCAATTATGGGTATAGAAACATTAAAATGCATATTAAAATCGCAAAATAATTGTATTTATAAGTGAATGTTTGGTTATTTTTGTAACTTTTGGTTCTTCATGACAATACATATCAAGTATTTTGAAACAGAAAAAACCTATTGAAGTGACTAAGAAAGAAATTCCAACTGAAATTAGTAGTACTATCTTATAAGTCTAATATTTGATTTGATCTGATACTAAAAGTTTTAAATCAAACTAAACTAAAATATAATTTTCAAACGATATAATTTAGTTTTATAGTTTGAATCAAATTATACACATATCTCTTGACCGATCAACAATACTCTTAAAAGAGGAGGACATAAAGCTGTTCATTTCTTTATGCCAATCAAGCCGCCTTGAGCTGTTCATATATGTCTTATTCATGTTCGAGTTCAAGTTATGAGATTACAAATGCCAATGACGTATTGAAAAAGGTGAAACTTTGTATTAAGGTCAAGTTTAGTAAGGTGTAAAAAAGTAAAAAATACGACAAAAATCGTATTTTAATTAAATTAGTTCATTACATTTGTTTAAAAAAGCATTTTTAATTATATTTATATTGACTACTTAACAAGACATTAGTAAATTAATATCTCAATCGAACACAATGAACCATATTGAATCGAATCTAACACAACTTTTCATATCACGCCATAGCTCGCCAATTGACAGACCTTGTATACCGTATCGGTCAACAAGTATGACAGGGTCTGATCCACCGGCCCTTAGTAAGGCAATCCACAAACTTTTGCGGACTGACCCACTATATTATAAAAATTTTAACTTATTTCATTATTATTTTTCATAGGTTATACCAGACCAATCTGCATGCCTTGCCCCGAAGCCCTTGACATGATCTGTAATTTTGCAAGCTGTGCCATGAGCTAGCCTATTTGTCACCTCTAATCCCAACAGTTAATATGTTTTTTTGTTTTAAGATTTAATTCCCCATGCTTCCCATTATTTTCCAACTGATATGAGTTCCAGAATGCAGATAGATATAGATTATCCAATGAGACACATCTGAAACAACAATTACCATATGATTTTACTTGCACTGCATTTTGCCTACGGTTTGCCACCAAGCTCCACCCATAAGTTGTCCTAGGGGTAAACTTCTGGCGGCTGTTTGATAAATTAGGGAACCATATCAATGTAGAAGATAAAATAATCTAAAGCAGAAACTTGGAACTACAACAAAGTAGTAGATTAAATGATCTCATAAATATATTTCCCACATCAATTGAAACACTACCACACAGCCACTTATTAAGGAAGCAAATAATAGTCATTTAATACTGAAATGAAAAAAATGGTGGCAGTAACTAGTGTGCACAATCTCAATCTAGTGGAGTGATTATTCGATGGTTGATCACCATAAAAAACAAACTAAGGCATTTTCAACATAATACTACCATTCAATCTATAAATTTAAAGAATGATTATTGCTCAAATTGCAACTGCACAATGGAAATCGATCTAACAAAATCAAAAGTCAGTCTCTCCACATTCTGGAGACATAAATCAAATTCAGAATGCTTTCCCCATGACCACCCATTTTCCAGGATCTAAAGGTCCTTAGTAAACAATGCAAAAGCAGTATCAGGCAAATAAATGGAGATAATGCTCCACTCTTGTTTCCATTCTCTCACGCAACAATTGAATTTTTTTAATCAGACAACTTGACTGGGTGTAACAGTACACTGACATCAGCAAATTTTTTTTTCACATATTTAAAGAACACCTAATAAAATAACAATCAACTTTGTTCCTCCTGCAATCAGCGCATGTAATCAATGATTAGCAGATGGTTTCTAGAAAGCAGTGAAAGAAAACAAAAATTGGGGTACTATCAATCAATGTTGATAAAACAGTAGGTAAGGAATCAGTAGTACCTCCCTCAATGATCAGAGAAAAAAAACTCTGTACATCAAACTAGTGTCAGATTACCATAAAACTGCAGCATGCCAAACAATAATTGGATACACAAATAGAAGCATGAAGTAGGCAGTCAAACGAGGTGTAAAAGGGAATAGTTAGCATGAGACTCATCAAACGTGAAAGGATCTACTCTGGTTGAAAGCTTATGAAAGGCTATATGAAATTATGAGGAAGATTCAAGGTAGGAAACTATTTAAACAGCTTTGGTTGAAATTCTAGCAACAGGGCATGGCGATCAAGATGTCATATAAAGGGCTCCAAGTTTAGCATATGGTTTATTGTCCTTAAAGCTCTTCATTTCCAGGATTATTAGAATGACTTTAGTTCTTCACCCCATAAAATCATGTGCTAGACATTCAACTAGTAAGCAAAAGTGTGCACCATTTGCCATGGTAAACTGGTCCCAAACTTTGATGTTTTGGTCAAACTAAACTAAAGTTCTCCACTAGCTTCAAGCAAGATTAAACTGACCTCACTATTACATAGCACAATACAAACTATAAAAAGGGTTTATGACTTCAATATCATATTGCCTAACATGATAAAATTCAATTACGCTACGTACTTAAGTTGCTCAATTAGCCTCCAACAAAACCAAATGTCATCCATCACTGTGCAGAGGAACGATTCTTCTCTATTGCCCATTAATTTCAGTAATAAATTCACTTTGTATTGGGCCTCCAATGTTATCTAGTCACTGCTAAATACTGAAATTGATGTAATAACTTCATGCTACAACATTTACTGCAACTCTACCGTTATCTGTTACACTGAAGGAATGTATGCTGATGGCATACCAGTTAAAACTAGACAGAAGCAATAAGGTAAACAGTATTTTCCCCAATTGTCTACAGTAATTATGAGAGGGAAAGTAATCTGAAATGTTTGCTTTCTTTGTACTGCCAGTTTCACGACCATCAAAGTATTTCATCCAAAAGTGAAGGAAATGAATGAAACAGAGCTTCCATCATTTCACGCTTGCCTATGTGTTCCCTCCCATTCTCTAGTTTCTGTCACCTTTATTTTCCATCTCACCAAACGTAAGTTCAATTCAATATTGATGATTGGCAGCAACATAAAGAAAACACTTTGACTATACCAGATCCAGTTTCTCTTGAAACAAAGAACTGTAGTTTATGTAGTTTATTACATTGGCAACTAAATCAAGTTCAGCACCATATCAAATCACCTAGACCAAGCAAACTGGATAAGAATAAACAACAATTTGAATATGAGTAATACGAATGTAGGCAAGAAATTCAAATGAAAACACGTACTTAGCAACATCAAATCATCCATAAAATAATTTGCTAAAGCAAATTAAAAACTGATAATTGACCACTTACATAAAAAAATAAATAAATAAAGCTTTTCACTTACAAAAGGAATTTTAGAGGCGTTATCGCTCCATTCAGCCAAAAGTCCCATCGATGTGAAAAACCCCAAACCTCCAATCCGTCAACCCAAAGCTTCATACTATCATCAATAATATGGAATACAAATAATACCAATCATCAATTCCAGAAAATTACTAAAAAAATAGAGGGCAAGAGAGTAATTATACCTTGCCGACCGTATCGGCAATGCGTTCAAAAGGGAGTCCCGTTGTCCCAAACAATCTCGTCATTTACAGGAAGCTGAAGACAAATCAAAAGCAAGAGAAATGGTTCTAGATACAACAGAGTACTAAGTGGAGAAAAGAAAGTGCTATCTGCTGTGAACTAAGTGTCTTATCTGGTACGATGTGTTTGCCAACAGGGAGGCCCATGCCGGAACGAAGCCGACGAGGAGAAGCGACAGAACGTCCAACGACGCCATGTTGATTCGATTGTCCTGTCCGACTTAGATTTTTGGAGGGTACTCCATTATTTTGTTTACTTGGAATATCGTATACGTATAGGAAAACCATAGAAGCACGTTTTCCTTTTAAAAGGAAATAGACTACGAAAATATGGAGGAAATCTGGAATATTGAAAGCTTGTATCCGTCCACCACAGAATGGACAATACTATGATGAGAAGGCAATTATGATTCCTTCCACAAATGGGCAAACCACGTTTGAAAAGCAAAATAACAGACCAAAATCATTGAATCAACCACCCCCATAGTGTAGGGGTGGATGACTAGCCCAACTAGGGTCAGACATCTACTGTTTTAAAATTGAGTGTAGTTTAAATTTGTTGAGAACAAATTCAGAAAAAAAAAGTTAGTTAGATTGGGTTCAAATTTGAAACTTATATTTATAATTCAAATTCGTAACTCAAATTTGGTTTAAGTTTGTAGTTTGAATATGCAACTGAGATTTGTAGTTTGAATTCACTTCTCATCAAAAAAATGACGTCGTTTTATTAATGAATCATAAATTCGAATCGTAAGTTTAAGTTATGAATTTGAACTATAAACTCGAACTAAACTCAAGAAATGAATTCAAATCATAATTATAAGATACAAATTCAAACTATAAACTTGAATCAAACTAAAGGCAAACCTGAGCCACAAAGATTATTTTGTCAATAAACATTGAACCACGTTGTAAATACGAATCACAAATTTAAACTATAAACTTAAGTCAATCATGTGCAATGAATTTGAATCACAATTCTGAGACATATATTCAAACTATGAGCTTAAGTTAAACTTGAGTCGAACTTAAGTCATAAATTCAAACTGAACTCAAATTGAATTAAGTTAAACTCCTTTTAACTCAAATTTGACTCAATTTTAAAAATGAGTTAACCCATCTAATTCAAACTCAATTTGAATTTAAACTAAATTGAACCAAATCGAATTGGTTTTTTAAGACTGAGATAGCTCAATTTGGATCCAGCCTAACACATGGATGCACTAAAATCCTAATTCATCTAAATTAAACCTCTAGCAAATCTCCAATCTACAATACACAACCAAAGATCCATAAGTCCCACTTCAATGCCTTCCTTGTACCACCAAAAGGAATTGTTTTGGTATCATAAACTCCAACCAACATAAAATTATTATAAGAGTTTGCATTAAAATCCAAATAATTCCAATAACTTGAGGACAAAGTAAAAAGTTTGATCGACATCATAATATAAACTCATACTCAAGGATTACTTCCAAAAGAGAATAATGTTACACAAATAAAGAATAACCAACGTATGAAAAATAAAACATATAAGTTCAGTAAACAATTTAACATAAAAATAAACAATCATTATCGGCATCCTCGATGCATTGATATTATGTATTATTGCCATTAATCACAATTTGTAATTAACAATTTTCAGCCAATCTACTCATTTTTCTACAAATAAATACAAGAAGTTTAATTAGTTTGTTAATTACATTAAGAAAACAAACTTAGACATTAACTAAGTATAAATATTACTATGATCAATCATCCTTTAAGTCATCTTAAGACCTTCAGTAGTCTCTAAAAGGTCTCTTTCACTAAACTCATCCCATTGAAATAGAGACTTATACCTTCTACCATAAAGAGCCTTAAATAGAGTCATATGAATAGTTGTTTGGTAACTATTATTATAGGTAAACTTTATCAAAGGAAACAACTCAACCTAACTCATTTGATAATCTGTATAACAGACTCTTAATATATCCTCTAGAATCTGATTAACTTTCTCAATCAACCTATCTATCTATGGATGATATACTAAACTGAAACATAGTCTAGTCCCTAGTGTTGTCTACAAACTATCATAGAAAGTAAACAAAAATCTCAAATTTCTGTCTGAAATGATGATTTTGGGAACCCCATGTAGTCTTACAATTTCTCTGACGTACAATTAGTCTAACTGATCTATGGTTATACCTTCTCAAATTGGCAGGAAATGTGTTGACTTACCTAGTCAATCCATAAGTACTCAAATACTAGTGTAACCATATTACACTCTAAGAAGGCTTACTATAAAGTCCAAAAAAACACTCTTCCATTTCCACTTGGACATACTCAATGGCTACAATAATCTAGAAGGTTTCTGATACTCTGCTTTAACTTGTTAATAAGTCAAACACTTAACCACTAAATCTGTAATGTCTTTCTTCATACCTAACCACTAAAAATCTTTTTGAGATCCTGATACATTTTAATTGTATTGTATGTATTATATTATGAAATCATTATCCTTTGTTTAAAACTAGCATCCTTAAGCACACACACTTTGCCTTTGAATCTTAAAATTTGGTCTCTCAACTCAAAGTTAGGCATTAAACCTCTCTAATCCTTTGGACTATCCTTTAAACCTAATCATCTGATAACTGTCTAGCCCGAATTTCTTATAATAAAGTCAGCACAATATGTAACTTGGAGAATCCAATAGTTATAATCTCAATCTACTTTCTACTAGTTTCTTGTTATAGCTCATTCTACACAGAGATACTAAATAAAGCTACTTTTCTACTCAAAGTATCATCAACTACATTGGATTTACCCTAATGGTGTCTGATTTTATAATCATAGTCCTTAACCAACTCTAACCATCTTTTATGTCTCATATTAAGTTTATTCTAAGTATAAAAGTACTTTAGGTTCTTATGATTTGAATAAATATTGCACCTCACACCATATAGATAGTGCCTCTAAATCTTTAAAGTGAGGACCACAACAACTAATCCAAATCATGTATAGGATATGTTAGCTCATAATCCTTTAACTACTAAAAGCATAAGCAATCACTTTACCAATTTATATCAGCAAAACACCAATCCTCTGATGGGATGCATCAATATATATATATCATACCTTACTTCTTCCTCAGTCAACACTAACACTAGAATACAAGTCAACCTCTACTTTGACTTCTAAAATTAAGCCTCATATTCTTTGGTCCACACAAAAAAACCTTTCACTTAGTTAAAGTAATCAAGGGCCTCGTTAAACTTGAGAATCTCTCGATAAATCTCTAGTAGTAACCAACTAACCCAAAAAAATCTTCACTTTTTCAACTGCTCTCAACCTTTGCCAACTTAGTATAGCTTTTATCTTATTCGGGTCTATAGAAATGCCTTTAGTTAACACCACATGCCTAAAAAAAGTCACACTGTCTAAGTAAAACTCAAACTTGAAAAACTTGGCATATAACTATCGATCTCTCAACCTTTACAACACAAACCTTAAATGTTCCTTATGCTCTTATCTACTCCTTGAGTAAACCAGGATGTCTTCTATTAATATCACCACAAATCTATTGAGACAATTCTAAAATACTCTATTTATCATATCCATAAAAATAATATGAGCATTAATCAACCCAAATGACATAGCCACAAACTCATAGTAGCTATATCTTATCTTGAAAGTAGTATTAGATATATCCTTATAAGCCACTATAACCTGATGATACCTAGATCTCAAATCAATCTCAGAAACATAATCACTTTTCTGAATGAATCAAATAGATTATTAATCGTAGGTAATAGGTACTTATTCTTCATAGTTACCTTAATCAACTTTCTATAGTCAATGCACATCTTTATCGATTTATCATTTTTCTTAACAAATAGAATAGAAGCAACCTAAGGTGAATAACTAGGTCTAATAAACCTTTTATTTATCAATTCCTGTAACTGTTTCTTTAACTTTTGAAACTTAATTAGAGCCATCTGATACAAGCTTTAGAGATAGGAGCTGTATTAGAAACCTATTAAATACTAAAGTCTAACTCTCTCTTTAGAGGTAACCCATATAAATCATTTGAAAAAATATCAATAAACTCTTTCACTATAGGTACCTCATCAGTATTCGAGATGTACCAACACTCAGATCTAGTCCTATATACTACATTAGCCAAGTAGCCTACATAACTCTTACTCAGCATCCTTCTTGCCCTAAAAACGTGCCCATCCTCTTTAACTAGACCTCTAATCTTATAACTCTCCTTAGAGTTTTATTGTACCATTGAGGAGGAATAACTCTTATCATTATATCTTTAGCAATCACAAAATATAAACTATGCATAAATTTTTACACCTTACCCATATCTAAACTAACTAATTCCATCATAAACCTTGCTAGGACATTGAACTTGGTAGCATACTCTTTAACTAAATTGCTTTCCTAGGTTAACTCTATAAACTCTTTAGCTTTGACATATACTATACCTGTACTTCTATACTCTTTATAAAACATACATTAAAACTCCATCCATCTTAACCTCTCTTCATCAACTGACATCATTGTAAGGTTCCATTAGACTCTTGTGCCATCTTTCAACATATATATATAACATATCTTATTCTTTCTTTGTCAATCATACAGAATAGTCTTATAACATTCTTTACTATCTCTATCCATTCCTAGATAATAGCTAGATCTTTATAACCATTAAATCTCAATGGTTGATGGACTCTAAGTAAACTATAAATGAGATATAGTCTCTCTCTATTTTTGACATCCTTATTATCTATCTTCAAAACTCGATCTCAAATGACGATCTATCTTAGACATTTGATAACCACCTCTCAAGGCCTTTTGAATCATCTTTCTTACATTCTTTACACTTAAACGTACTTAAGAATCTTATGACCTTTTCCTTTCACTCATAGGTATCATTAAAGTACTACTCTGGTCTTTTATAAATCTAGGTAAAGGGGTTCTCATATCAAGCATTTTATGAAAAGAAAAACAAGAGTTACTAAATTACATATTGGTACACTTACACTAAGGGGTACTTGTCTGCCTATGATTGTTCATATTCTAAGCTTGTCCACCCATCCTTATCCGCAGACACCAATCCTTGTTATGCGTAGGCCCATCCCTACTATGTGTCCATTCATGATTTGTATGCATCTATGCATCACATATATCTAGAATTCATATGTATTTTGCTTGTTGTAATGCTTTAATAGGCATTTTGGTAGCAATCTTTTCTCCCTTGCCTTTTTCTTTGTAATTCACATATTTAACTTCTCATATTTGACTTGAAACTTTATCTAATTGCTCCTAAGTGTCTTTTCATAAAACTAACCTAAGAAAATCACTGTTTTTTTTGCAAAACTTAATACATAAACCCATGATCCCCTAGTATGCATAAATAAAATGGAAAAATAGTAAATTTCACCCCTAAAACTCTATAAAATAACCACATATTCATATATGTACAAGACACTTATCATTTATGTCATAAGGGATGGAAAATGTAATTCACACACTTCTAAATTAATGGTTACGTATATGTTTTGGATTGTTTGAGGAATATATGGTTAATCAAGTTACGACTACAATGTCATTTAGCTTTCTTCTTAAATGCAAATTTGTTCCCAAAATCATGATTCATTGTCTTTTCCTCTCTAAAATAGGCTCCACATGAGTAATTTAGAGAGGACTACATTGTCATCTCAACTTGATCTCATAGAAAATAAAAAATAACATTAATGCCATTTAATGTGTATCAACAAATCTGAACAAAGAAATTAGAGGTGTCAAATGGGTTGGCGATCAAAGGGGTTGGGTTGAGATGATTTGGTATTATAATTTCATGCAAAACTTAGTAGGTTAAGTCATGTCATCGGCTTTAAGGTTAGGCCTATGGGTCAATCTAATTGCTATAGTAACTTTTTAAAACTTTTATTAATTTTTAATAAGTAATTTTTATTATATAATATATTAGTTTTCGAACATTTTTCACATAATTGAAATGAGAAAAACACCTTTAAATTTTTATTGATATAGTCTTACTTATGGTGGAGGAAAATTGTGATTATCTTATTCAAAAATAAAGTACAGTATACACTCGAACATATAATTTAAATTAAACTTAACTACAAAAAATTCTATCTAATTTTTAAATCAACAATTATCTAATCATCTTGAACATCTAAAATTTTAAAGTCTTTAAATATATCTTCAATCACACAATTTTGTAAATTATATCGTTTATCATTTAAGATACTTTTACTTGTACTAAAAGTTGACTCTAATGTTATAGTAGACACTGAAGTGGTTAGTAGATCATATGCAATGACAGAAAGATTGTCAAGATTGATGTGCATTCCATTATGCAAAAATATCAAAATTTTCATTTAAAAAAAAATTGTTAAGATTAATATAATTATAATATTCACCAAAATTAAAAGATTGACCTATTGATTACTTGCTTTTATAAAATATGGACCATAATTAGGATATGTCTTTGCATGAACCACTTGAACTTACCTATGGTTCTGAAATTGAAGTATGTGTAGTGTTACCACATTTTTGCTTATAAATATGATACATTTGTAACAAAAATTCTAATATATCATTTAACCTAAAAGTGGGAGGTTTACATATATTATCACTAATAACCTCTAATAAATTTTGAATACCTAATGATTTTACCCTCAAATCTAAAGTGGTTATTAGAACATAAATTAGTTTTTGTTTTGAGAGACTCTAATATGTTTAATAAAACCATAACAATTTCCCAATTATCTTTATTTTAAAAAATAAGGTTTCTATGATTTTAGGTTATGTATTAAAAAACTGGGTTATCACGTTTTTATAACCCTTACAATCTTTCAACATAAGATAAATAAAATTTTGTCTAGTTTTGACATTAGTTTTCAATTTTTTTTTCTTTTTAACTCCATTTGTCAACTCATTTGATGACATATGCTGATAAACGAGGATGCGATGATAAAATATATGTAATAGCATGTCTAATTACTGTTGTATGATCTTTAGCTAAATCATGCCTTTTTGTGCTATTAAATTCATGAAATGACACGCACACCTAATATGAAATAATTTTCCATCAAAAGGTAAACATAATGTAATACCCTTTTACCCTAGAAGTAGTACTTGTATAGGTACTCAATCTCAAAGTAGCAAAAGATATATCATAACCCTCAACAAGTGAGTCTTAAAAAACAACTTTAATAAAACTCATATAAGGGAAAAACATATCTGAAAAACCTTATATTATAAAATCATAAACTTAATCATACATCTTTGAAACCAAATCAACATAGTACTCAAAAACAGAAAATATGATGTCTATAAAATACATCATCTGAGCAAAACATAATAAAATACATCATCTGAGTCAAAACATAGTAAAATAAAGTTGGTCCCCACATGACTACCACGACCACACTAAGACAAAGCCACTATTTGTAACACTGCTAGCCTTACCTTTTGACTAACTAATTTACCAACCTTGAACACTTATAAGATAAAGGCAAAGTGGTGTGAGTGAAAACACTCAATAAACAGAAATTTCCATCATATTTTAACTTATTTATTTGTTACTCTTGAGCATATTATGCTTATATTTTCTTTAATCTTTACTTCGTATCATCATAACCTCAATGCTCACATTTCATATCTCATTTCCTTACTATGCCATTACTTAACTTAGATGGTTGGGAAACTTATCTTAGCTCGTCTTTAAGGATAAAACTTAATCCCTTCAAATCAAATTGAAAGTTTACATGATAACTTATACACACGATGCTCATGTAATAAAGCCATGTAATGGTAACTGAAACTATTATATGAAAACCGTAACTATAAACTCAATATTGAAAATCATAAATTGAAAAATGAGTATAGAAAACTAAATACTAATTATAAAACTGTGATATAAAATCTAGAAAGTGTATTAATGAAACTAGGTAAGACATAAATATTTGTCACCTTGGCCATTGTGAGTTGTTAGCTATGTAGTTTTTTTCCTAACATACTATTAAATTGTGATGTACTTTTACCCTATTGTAGGTATATGTAAGAAGAATCTCACAAATGCCTCTTTGTATCCACATTTATAAGAACATATCTTGTAAAACTTATGAAAAAACATGTAACTCTTGAGAAAACATGTAACCCTTCGAATTTTTAAATTCGTAAAACATGTCAAAAAAACTCATCTCATGTAAAATCATCATAAAACACTACTTAGATATGCTTCCATGTAAACCTTTACATGCAATGCAATGCTAAACTCTCTATATAATGATGAAATTACCCCTATACTATCAAAAATTGATATTGTCATTTAAAACTCATTTTTCTCTACTTTAGCTTAACATACGGTTATGCACTACTTTCATATACAAGTGTGCACCTTAAAACCAATTGAACCACATATCGCTGATCAACACATGTGGTCATACCTTTTTACCATCCATGATCATGCCTTGATAAAATTATTTCTTGTCATGTGTCTTATTGTGACACGTGTCCTCTAACACAATAGCCATATTAGCAACCTTTTCTCACTTTTTTTTCTCAACATACATGGGATTGCACATGTTGTTACACAATTACATACTCGTAAATAAGCATTATATAGGTATGCATCTTATGACTACATAGTCATACAGGCTTGTAACTTCAATTTTTTTTTTCTAGTCAATCTTGGTAGAATTCTCAACTTTTTTTTCATTCAAGATTACTCATAAAGCATATTACGACCACAAGAGTCATCAATTAACTTATCACATGTATCAAGATAATCAAACTCATAATTAAATCTTGCTTAATTAATCTTAATCATCACAACACAATTTTCATGATAATCTTTATCTTCAATCCTTCTTAAACCTTAAATGTAATACCCAAAACTAGGTATGTTTAACTGTAGGACCCGCCGTCACGAGTACCCCTGCTACTGAATAATGCTATGGGGAGTTTTTATTAATCATCTGTAAACTCGGGTACCTGCGACCTGAATCCTACGAAAATAAATAAAACTCCTGAAACCTGCTATACATTCAGAGTACAAATGCGGAAGCTGAAACTGGAATACATCACTGAAATATACATGTTGTTCTGTACAATGGGCCCATTGGCCTTTTTCATACATACATATACTGTTTCTGAACATCTGGATACAAAAGTATTTACAACATGACCACACAGGTCTACAATTGATATACATACAACTGAGATCGGGGTGTGTATGTGTGCCCTCTCCGTCAGCCTCGATTCAACCACTCCTCGGAAACAGTACGAACCACCTGAAAAAGGATGGAAGAAGGAGAGGGATGAGTGATAAAGATCACCCAGTAAGCGCTTCTTACTTCCCTCAAAACCCAAGCAAGCACAACAATCACAATAATCAAACATACCTGGGCCTCGACCCTAATCATACATCTATGCGCTTGCTGAAATCTGGAACAGTTATCTGAATCTCATTCTCATTATATACTGATATCATTATTATTCATGTCATGATGGGTATGTCATGTCATGCTACTGAAATATCTCATGGATGCATGTATTTGAATACCTCTATCTGAATGTACCTAAAGGTACATGCTATGCTGATCAGACTGGTGGACACAGGGATTCGACATCCTGGCCATTTGGGGGTGAACAGTCTAGCTACTGGCTAGAAGGTTGAATCTGAATACTGCTACCTGATCTGACTGGTATCAGATGGTAAAATCTGAATGTTGCTGAATATTTTGACTGGTGTCAGAAACTGAATCTGAAATACTGTTGAGCGTTCTAACTGGTGTCAAAAGGCTGAATCCCACAGACGCCCCCTCGTGTTCCACCTAATGCTCTCACCCGTACATCAGGCTCTGAATACTAAATAATACTGGATTCGAATCCCTTGATCCTCTCTAAAGCTACATGTCATGCCATGATATGCATATGCAGCTTATTATCTAAATTCGTGCTTACTTGATGCTTATCTGAAGCATTTATATCTTTAATCTGAATGCACATGCTTTATTTCTCATTTTAAATTCTTTTTCTGAAAATCTGTAGGTGCACGGGCGTGCAGGAAAAGGTACACGGGCGTGAGCCTGGACGTACGGGGCCGTGCACTGGTCGTGCGTCTGGCCGTGCAAGCTACTGGAATTCTGGAAAATTTCTCACTGAAAGCGCATACACGGGCGTGCGTCTGCGGACACACGGGCATGCACGTGCATTTTCTGGCTGTGCACAGGGCATGCACACGGGCGTGCATCTGGAAAAACAAAGACTCACGACCGTGCCATGCGAGCGCACGGTCGTGCGTCTTGTTCTTCAACAAGAGCACCACCGAAAAATTGCCTTAAACTCATACCAAATCACATTCAAACTTAAATCACTCCAAATATGCATTCCCAGCACTTCATATAACACAATTCAAGTGTCCAATTCAACATGCATCAAGCCACATGAAATCTACCATGGAAGCTTCTTGATTCTCTCACTAAAACACATACACCACACATGCATGCTTCAAGGGTGGAAACTCATCATCAAAATCAACATGCAAAGCCATATAAGCATTCTAAACATTCATCCACATGCAATCAACCCATCCATGGCATCAAAACTCACAAAGCAAGCTGGGAAACTCAAGGAAAAGGTAAGAGAACACTTACCTCGCACCATTGTTTCTGAAAACTAATCCTTCAAACTATTCTCTTGGCTCTCTCACCGGATTGGGAGCAATTTGCTGAGGAATCTCCTCTCTAAGGTTGGGAGGAGCTGTTGTTGAAAAAGAAATGAAATTGGCTAAAGTGGGTGAGAAAAAGAAACTAAAGCTCTCGACTCTCACTTATATACTATGCCACGCACGGGCGTGCATCAAGGGTGCACGGGCGTGCACAAGGGAAAATGGACTTAATCCATTTCCCGCTCACTCGCCTGATCGAATCCTTCCGAAAGGATTCCTACGAAAGCCACATGGCTCTGAAAACTTACTAACTCACCTCTGAACTTATCTAAACTCCCAATCTCTTTCTGAATTCAATTTCTAACCCCGAAACTCTTCCCTTAAGGGCTTTCTAACCTGGGATGCTACATTAACAATGCTATTCATGTCCTTTATTAGTTATAGTTGAAAGCATAAAAGAAAAATGACTAAAAAGGACATTAAGCCTTAAGTGAGCTTGATTGACTAATATTTTTAAATAAGGGCAAAATGGTCTTTTTACAAAGAATTAGAGTTCAAAATAGGGCTTAAAATAAAAGGACATAAAATAGTTTACATGGTTGACAATGTTATTTTGGTAAATTATTAAGAGGACATAAATGTTATTTTTTTCAAAAGATGAGTGGTGTAATAGTCCAAGGTTAAAAGAGTCTTTTTAGACTAGAAATTGAGGTCAGAAATGAGATTTCTATGATAGAAAATATAATTAAGAGGCTTTAGGGGTAACATAGTCATTTATAAGCTATATGTGGCTTAAACATAGGTATTCATGAATGAATATTCCATGTATAGCACAAAAAGAGAGGAATCTAAGATTTCCACTAGACACATGACCATGTGACTGGGACACGAGACCGTGCGTCACATATTTTAGCCATATATACTTTTATTTCTAGCTTTTCCTATAGTCTTAGCTTTCATTTTCTTTTCTCCTTTTTCTTTTCTAGCGAACTTTAGGCCAGAGAGCATCCAACCAGCTACCATCTAAATTAAAGAGCTAGAGATAGCTAGAAAGAGTGAGAGAGAGAAAGATAACTTTCATGGCTAGAGGTAAGTATTTTTGTACCTCTATCACTTTGTTTCATAGCATGTTTTCTTGGCTTGGGTTTCCAAAAGTATTTGTTGTATGTTTGAGACTTATTTCAACATGCTTAAATGATCAGTGATGTTTTGGATTAGTTATTTATGTAAATCTCAATGTATGTAAGCTTTGATGCCTTATTTTGGAAAATGTGTGATATATTGGATGAGTTCTAATGAATGGATGGAATAAGCATACTCATTTATTGATGTGTTAATTGTATGTATACTGGATTGAGTTTTGGTTATGCCTTGAGTGAGAATGCCTCAGATTTTTAGGTTTTCAAATAAGTTATTACAGAAATAAAGTTGAACACATGACCAAGTACCAATGGATACATGCTTGTCTGGCCTCATTTCTATATTAACACGGCTTATATGGTAGTTGTGTGCATTTAAAAAGCCTAGACACATGCCTGTGTGACCAAGTAAACACTCATATGCTCATTCTCAAATTCACACGCTCATGTAAGTAAGACACGAGAATGTTGTATAAGTAGCTACACGCTTGTGTAGGTGTGGCATGTGCTTATATGCCTTGATTCATGCCCATGTGTCTAAAACCACATGCCCATGTGACTAACCAAAGTTTCACAGGAAATTTCTAAAAGCTAGCATGATCGAGAGTATAATCAACACAGTCCCATATGCCTTTCCACACGCTCGTGTGCTAAGAAACACATGCCCGTGTATAATGAATAAACCTAGAATGAATTTTAAAGCCTTTCTAAGCAAATTTTAGCTACTTTTAAGTATACAGAACCCAATAATATCAAGATAAAGTAACATCTCATGCATGTTTAACAGTGTAGAGCATGATATGTCATATCAAAGTTTTTAAAAACGGATCCAAGGATCCAAAGCATGTTTTTAAAAATATAAATATATGATATTCTAAACATCAATTAGGGGTGGATATAAAGAGGCACCTATGAGTTTGCACACTTGCTAAATAGGAAAACTAGCGTCTGTTAAAGAAGACATAGTCTTTGACTAAACTCGTTAAAGAGAGTACTGGTAATGCATGAGTAGATTTTTATAGGTTTGAACTTATATGATCAGGGTGTCGAATCCTTGTATTCATCAGTCTAGTTAGCACAATAGTTATTTTCATATATAATACTTTCAAAAAGGGTTTTTAGTATATACTATATGTATGTATTTAGGATCTTCAGATCATAATTACTATTTTAGAAAGAGTTTTTAGAAAACCATACTCAAGGGAAGTTTTATGAATATTGAGCATATACATGGCATTAACATATGCATATCATGTCGCGTACAATATCATTTGAGAAATAGAACTATATAAAGATAAAAAAAATACTATAAAAAATAGAAACATTATAAAGACACAATCAAGAGAATAATATGCAGAAAATAATGTGACAAACCACGATTGAGACTAGACTTGAAACCTACTTGTATTAGAGTTAGGAAATGCTTGTTGAGTGATTTTTTCACTCACCCTCTTTCTTTGTTTCCTCTTTTATAGGTCAGTGATTATAGGGCTAGGTAGGAGCGAGAAAACTGTCAGATTTTGAGGATACAGCTTGGTAGCATATAACATGTTATGGCTCACATGCTTTTATATAGCCTTTGAGTATGCATATGTGTGTATAACACTATTATCATATGCTGTATGGATAGTATGTTTTATAAATGAAAAGCCTGAGATTTTTTGAGAAATAAGCAATATTTTCTCATTATTATTAATAGTATTTCTCATTTGTGGCTTCCACGTTGAAAAGTTTAGATTTAGCAACAGATTTTACTATAGAGATTTCTACTATATGTATTTTATTCGTATAATTAATATTATAATTAGGAGCATACAATGAACCATAGCGGGGGTCACTACAAAGGGTAAATGGTAACTTGGATAAAAAAGTTTTTTTTTTTTCTACATCTTTTAAAGGCACACCAACATGACCTTTTCTCTTTTACCCATTATAGTTAATTAAAATTACAACAATAGCTTATGGTTGTGTTGAAATTAAGAAATAAAAGCAAGAGCATTTTGGTCATTTAAGAGTTAGTCATTAAATGCAAGAGATAAAGATGCATTTACTTGGTTCATCTTCATCCTCCTATAGCCAAATGCCTACTCTCTTAATCTCACCATTTTTGCATCAGTTGGAAGTTAATTCAAGACAATCCAAGGAGTTTTCTAGAGATTTTTTAGAGAAAAGTGAAAAAAATTAGCTAATATTCTTAACTAAGGTAAAAATTTCTAGAAAAATTGATAGAATTGTGCATGGGTTCATGAAATCATATTCTTTAACAATGATTTAGGTGAAAGAAAGTAAGAAAGGTGGTTAAAGGAAAGAGAACAAGAATAATCAAAGTTCAACAGAAGTAAATTATGCTTGTAAACATTTATCCCAAATTTGATAAAATTAGGGTTTGAAGATAGTTAGGGTTTTGTGTAATTAATATGTATATATTGCAATTCATATGTTCAAGAGTATAATTGAGTTGAATTCATGTTAGAAGATTATGAAATTGTGACATATATGTGTGATGTAGATTGTGTCATGTTTGGAAACTTGTCATGTTTTGATTGTTGGTTAAATCTCTGTATAAAATTATGCATTAATACATGTTTAAAGATGATATGTATTGTTAAATTGAAGAAATCTTAGGGTGATAGAAAGTGCTAGTTTGGCCTTTAATAAATTACTTTATTAGTAAGTTATTTGTAACTTAATGTTATATATATATATGCTTTTGGTACAAATGGTTTATATAATTGGCATGGTATAAAGTTTGTTACATGAAAGGATGAACTATGTACTTGAGCATGGTTTTGAGTTAAAAACCATGTAGAGTAAAAGAAGCTAGTGTATAAAGAATTAAAGAGTTTGAAATCAAAAACAAAATTGAGAATTTAAAAAAAAACATAGAAGTATAATAGAAATAGAGAGTAGAAAGAGATTGACTTTTTATTCATAGCATGAGAGCGTATTTACCTCCATATTGTAATTCATGTGAATATCCGAACATAAGTCACATGAGTTATAGAAATAAAGTTTATATTCATGTATTTAATTATTACATTTCTACACACGGTTTTTTGAGTAGAGTATTTATAATTTTTTTATAAGATAAATCAGTTATAAAATTTTCTTATGATTGATGTGATGGAGAACTCATAGAACAGTCCTACACACTTGTTATTAGTGAGTAGTGTAATATTTCAAGGTTATAAATGTCGTTTAGACTGATAATCCAGGCTTAGAAGTGAGATTTTATAATATAAATTAGAGTTGAGAATGTTTAGGGATGAAATAGATATTTTTCTTGAGTTAGGTGGCTTCTGCATGAATCTTATTGAGGGGTTATTCATGCAAGCATGAGAAAATGGCAATTTTCCATTTTTCCAACCATGCATAACTATGCATGTTGAGGCGCACGACCGTGCGTACGTAGTGAGTTAGCCCCCATACTTTAAGATGTTCTTATCTCATTTTTCTAGCTTATTTTCACCCAAGGTTTCTTTCAATTCCAAAGATCCCTAACCCTAGAAGAGAATAGCAGCATCTAGAAGTTTCCAATCAAGCTAGAGAATGAGATTTTCTTTGAGAGAGAAGCAAAATTTGTTATGGCTAGAGGTAGGTGTTTCTTACCTCTTTCCCTCTCTTTCCTTTGTGTGATATGGTTGTGATGCTTAGATATCAGTTTGATTCTAAAATGCTTATAATTCCTTTGCATGCTTAATGAGATAAAATTGATGATGATGATGATTATGCATGTACGTGGAATATATGTGTTGATATGTATGTTTATGTATGATTTGGAGAAAGAAGTTGATTGAATGTTGATAGGATGTTATTGAAGTGATAAGTATGTGTCTATGGACTGTTTTGGATGTGAAAATGGATTGATAATGCTTGATTTACACTTAGTATAAAATTGGATGGGAATAAGCTTGATCAGCCTTGACCATGCTGAAGCAGAGTGAGATGCACGACCATGCACCTATAATGCACGCTCATACAAGTCATGTTTTGCATGGTCACGACCGTGTTCACGTACCTGTGCACAATTAAATAACATTAGGTTATGATTGTGCATGTCGATGTCACGACCATGCATGTGTATGAAATGTGAAAATCAAATGAAATCATAGAAGCCAGCACGACCAAGCTGTATGACTGGCACACGGCCCGTGTAAGCTTATAGACGCCCATGCACCTAGTTATGCACGCCCATGCGTCAGAAAGGAATGACATTTTAAGCATAAAACAAGCATAATGTATAGTGAATTCAATATAATTGATATTACTCAGTATAAGAAAGAAAAATAAGTATACATGATGTATCATATGCATATCATGACATGACATACCATACAGTGTTTTCAGAAAGAAATCCAAGATCCAAATACATGTTTTTAGTTAGAAAAGTATGATGTTTTGGACATTTTTTCAGGGGTGAATACGAGGGGGCATTTGTAAGTTTTAGCACACCCAGTACGATAATCAACATCAAGGTCTATAACCATACCAGCCACTATATATAAGTATATGCTGGTGTACACTCAGCTAGCAGCTTCAGTTCCAGTGCTTAATACTCAGTTTCAGATTTAGATTCAATTACTGTACATCGATTAGTCAGTTACTGCTTGCATGTCAGTATAGGAAACTCATATAGTTAGGGTGTCAAATCCTTGTATTCATTAGTCTATGCAACATAATAGTTGTTTTTAGTTACAACATGATTTCAATTACAGTATTTTATTTAGTATGATTCAAGATCTTTAGATCATAGTTTTATTTAGGAAAGCCAGTTTTATAATTAGCCCAAGGGTATCAGATATGATTTTCAGCATGTCATTCTCACATGAAATATATAACATGACATTATCCAGCATATGAATAATCAGTAAGAACTGTGAAACAGTATATATGCAGAAAATAGTATAGCTGTGTAATGAAACACGAGCCACAAATTATGAATGCTATAACAAAATATGAACTTCAAAATATTATACAAAATGATCATCTTTTTATGCTTGTAGTGAGAATCCTTAGAGGAAGATTGATTTAGGGTCAAAGATAGGAAACGTTTATTATGTGAATTTATTACTCACTCGCTACTTTCTTTTCTTTTGTAGGTCAGTGCAGTATGGGCTAAGCAGAGGTGATGGCTGCCGGTTGGGATCCAGTTTTTAGTTTCGTAGCATGCTTATGGTTTGCATGCTCCCTTTGTTTTATATTTGCATAGAGACATATAATATATGTACATGTATATACACACATATACTCTGTATGAGTTTTCCAATATATAAAAGATATTTTTAGGCTTTTTACTCATTTTCTCCACATGATTTTCTGCTGCCATATTTTAGCTCAGTATTAGGTATTTCTGTTGTGTATTATTGAAAATATTAATTATTTTATCTGTAATAAGCATTGTACCTATTATTGATATTTTATAGCAAGAGCATGTATAGTAATATACAACAAGAGTGCCTACAAGCAACCCCAAAGTAGAGTTACTACAATCCAGTAGAGTATATGTAGGTTGAGGACTGTAGATAAAGTTAGATTTTATGGCCATGGTTCCTCATGTTTTTGCTTAGACTAGTCAACAAAGAAAGAAAAGAGTTTTCAAGAAGAATTGTGGAGAATTTCTAGACTTTTTAAGAAACTTAAAGTATGCATAGCATGGGTAACACATTTTATTGACATTACATATTGCATACATATTCAATCATATTATGCATATTCAGAGTTTTCAAAGATTTTAAAGTGCTCAGAAAGCGCTAATATAAGGAGAAATGTTAAAGTCATAGTAAAACAAGAAGAAATTAGTACTAAGTTTTTCAAATTATGTTAGCTTAATTTACTTATTTAGTATTTTTTTATACTCACCTCATAGCTTTACAATATTTTCTCTTCAGGTGCAAGTCATGCAACTGTTGGGAGCGGTCACCCCATGGCTTTATAAAATTTTCTCTTTAGGTGCGAGTGGTGCAACTGTTAGAAGCAGTCACCCACGCATGAAGTGGAGGCATACTTTTAGAGATGTATATATATATGTTAGCTAATTTTGAAGATGTATATATTTGTTAGCTAATCTTGGAGATAGGTCTATGTATATAAAAGTATTGTAAGTCAGAAGAGATAATTTTATTTCCATTGTGTGCATGGATGATTTTCATTTATCATTGAAATTATGATAAAAAATCCAGTTATTTGATAAGATTGGTATTTGGTTGGTTGAAAATATTGGAGTGATGTTTTTTTTTTCTTACAAGTTTTTAAGAGAATGATTATTTTTAGATTAACTATTTTTAGGAAAAACTTTGTCAGATTTTTCCTTAAAAATAACTTATTTAGGGGGTGGTTTTATTAAAACATGCATTAATTGATGTAAAATTCTTGTATAATTACCCAAAAAAATCACATTCATCATTACCGAGGTATAATCATCAAATTATCTTGAAAACATTCTTGAAAAAAGATAGGAATTTTGACTTATCTTAGCCTACTAATGGTCTCTCTCTCTTTATCAAACTCTAACCATGACAGATGGCAGATGGACGATGGTGATTCTTATTCTAAAAATCTATCAAGAATGTGTCTTGGAGTCTTGGACAAACTAAGAGAAAATGGATTTTTATAAAACTCTCAAAACATATCACTTTACATAAAGCCCAAGACAATTAACACACATGATAATGTGTGCATAACGTGCACGATCATACATCTACAACTTAACTGTTTTCTCACCTATTTAACTTATGCAGTGGACCAATCAAGGCTTGCCTCGTGTATAGTCATGTGTGGGCCACACACACCTATGCTTAGGCCTAAAAATTACTATCTCAACCTTTCTAAGCCAATTCTAAGCCATTGATCAAAGTCTAGGGCTAAGAATGAGAAAAATACCCTTAAATGTACCTTTGGTTGTTACATGTAAATGATTTAACATTAATTTAAGCACTTTATCATTATTTTTAGCATTATCAAAAGTTATTGTAAATATAAATTAATTAATTTTATATTCATTAAAAATAGTAGCCAAGACATGATAAATAGTGTCTTCAAACTGACAATATTTTAATGTCCTAAATGAAGTAAGTTTTTTGCACAAGTGCCAATCAGAATTTATAGAGTGGATAGTTGCACGAAGACATCCTAAATCTTGATTAGTAGCTGTCCATAAATCAAAAGAAATAAAAATAATACTATTAAAGTCATTTCTAATAACAACACCAAATCTAAAGGTGGACCAAAGAATTTTCTTAAATGTTGGTCGAACATTATATTATATCATCTATTCTAAATTAGTATTTTCGACATACGAAAAAGATTGGTCAGAAGTATCAAAATACCTAACCATATAGTCACGCATTATCTAGTGATTGTAGGTAAAATTTGAAATCTATTCAACGCACGAACTACATAAACCTGGATTACTATTTGACATGCACATCGATTTTGATCAATTTAAGGTAGTTTATTATTGTCCTCTCAAAATTAACTAATTTTTTTTTTTTTAACAATGCTCCATGACATTACGTCATAGATGTCTCGTTCCTTAAAGTCCTTAAAGTTAAATATCCATTGTAGTATTCGCACACTATCTTTCAAACCAATTTTTCATCAATTGTTTCTTTGATTTGGTTAAAATGATCCCAAACCATTGATATTTCTTTTTTTTTCTTTTACTTCTAGGAACTCTCAAAATTTTCGTCGAAATTGACACATGTAATTACTAGTGGTGATAGAGGTGATTCAAAAAAAAAAAAAAATCGAATGAACAAAATTCATGTTATCTTTAATCCATTTTATATATGAGTAAAAATTTAGTAGAAATGTAGAATTAATAACAAATAAAAAAGAAAAATCAATAACTAATTATGAATAATTGAGACTCAAAAATTGAAAACTGAGATTAAGATTGAGAGAGCCAAGAGAGTTGGGAGAATGTAGAGATAAAGATTTCAGAATTGGATAATTTGGATTTGAAGGAGAAGGGTTTATAGAATTAACCCATACAAAAACTCGAATAGCCTAAATTTTTGGTGCTAATCGAGTTGCATGAGGGTCACCCTTCACGTAATGTAGTAAAGATTTTATTTAATATGAGTTTCGATTCAAAGGTATTTTCAAATTGGATTATCATGATATTTAGGAAGCAAAGTGGGGAAGTAGATAGAAGAGGTTCGTGCTGGTTTGTCGAGTCATTACCAATAGGATTTACAAGCAAATCGAGGTTTGATTTGGTGGGTGGAGAGAAAGATGAGTTACTTGTGTTTGACACGAGCGCAATTATACTTCATTTTCATATAATCTACAAATTGTAAAATTAATAGATTTAAAAAAAAAGAATTGGGTTTAGGGTTTTTTGTCGGGCATAAATACATAATTTACGTGGGTTTAAATTTTATTTTTATTTTTTATGCTATAATTTTCGGCACTTTTTTTTCTCATTTTGTTTCCTAACTATTCTTTTATAATGATGAAAACATTGACTTGATAAAAGCTCATTAATTACTCCTGTAATATTTGTTAGTAAATGCCGCTGAGTAATTACTTTACACGTGTCTACTTAAAGTTAATTGAATGAATTATGATGTTTCAAGGGCGTTTCTGGTGCCTCAAATTGGATAAGATCGGTGGGTTTTGGGTAATTGAGATGAAACGATTGGTGTTTATAAAGATGTAATAATTGCTGAATAATGCTTGGAATTTACTAGGTTCTCATGACCCTAAAGCCCACCGGTAAAAAATTATAAGTCAGAGGATATATTCCCACTATTAAATTAATTTAATAATTAATATATATATATTTATATTTAAAAGAAAATTTTAATTATTTTATTATGAAAAATTTATAAAATAATAAAATAAATTTTATAAAAGTATAAAATATTATTTAAATATTAAAAAATTTTAAAAATATATTTAAAATATAAAAAAATTTAAAAAAGTTACGATCATTGATGTTGATGGCTATCGATAATGAAATTAAGTGACCGTTGACTAAATCTAATCAGTTTGTTTTGATCGTTTCTTATTTTAGAAAAAATGGTTAGATTCGATCTCATTCATCAATAGTTGCCCCTATAATTAAGTAATCGTTTTTGAACATCTGATTTAATTAACGATAATCATTGCTATTGTCAAAAGTGGTTGTCTTTTTATTTTATAAAATTTAAATATTTTGTATAAAATTTTATAATATTTTTTAAAAAATTTTAATGTATATATATTTAAATATTATTTTATAATTTTATTGTAAATTTTTATATTTTTAATAAAAATATTTTAGTTATTTTATAAAAATGTGTTAGTAAAATTAGGTGAAAAAAGAGTAACAAAAAAGTTGTTTCAGTTTTTTAAAATTAAAGGATAACAATTGTATTTGAGTAAAACCTTGGGTGGGAATGATAGCTTTACCATGTCTGCTTGACCATGTGTCTGCTTGACAGGCTCTACCACTTGTATATTTAATTTGGTCAATAAAATTTTACAGTGAACAATTAACCCTTTTATAAAATGATTAGAATATTAATAAATGCTGTAGCACGTAACAGTGCCAGACAGCTAATGTTCCAGAGCTACTGAATTGAAACGTTTTTGATTGGGTGTCAAAAGACTCAAAACAAATTTATTTATAAAAATTAATTAATTAATTAATGAGCAAATATTTTATTGGGGGAATTAGATAAATAGACTGAAAAATTGAATTGAATTTTTGCAGAATCTATCTCTCTCGAGCAGCTTCTTTGGTGCTTCATGGAGACAGACTTTGTTGCACTGGGGCCTCTCGATACCTTTTTCGCAATCATGAGGGGCATCACCCAATGACACTGCATGAACGTCATGAGCTTTGGAATGTTTCAAAGATAAGTTACCTTAAAGCTGATTCGATAGGGAAAACAAAGAGAAAAAAACTTTGTTTAAGTCTCTCCTTCACAAACATCCAAAGCTTAAAAAGAGACTGCCACTTCACTTGTTTCACGGTGGTGCTGAGCCTGTGACTCAATTCAAATACATAAAAACTAAGACCTCCTTGATAACGTCTTTAAAAAGTATATGTTAGAGTTCTAGAGTGATCATTTATCCAATTTATATGAGATTATTGGATCTCCCATTAAAAGTGTAATAACCCAAAACCCACAGTGAATCATCTACCCAGATCATAACATATGTTGAATAATAAAAACATGTTATTACTTTAAATATTAATTAATGTTGGTACATGTTTGGAAATTTCTAACATGAGAAACAAACAGTATAAAATTACAAAGAATCTGGGAGAGAAACTTTTCCAGAGGAAAAGCTAAAATGCCTTTCAAGATGAATTGGTTTATCAAACTTGTAAAAATGGTCAACCTTTTATAGTATTGCGACCAATCTGCAAGACAAAGTCTATCAGATATGCATTCTGAATTCTGAGTTCCAGATCTAGCTCCCAAACTAGCTGAGAAACAAAAATTCTGAATTCTTCCTATTGTGTAAATTTTGTTCATGCAGCATTTTCTATCTTTACAAACAAGAGGATTTTCTTTTCAGCAAATCATGCTAGGATAGAAGATGGGTAATAATTGCTCAAGTGGTCAGACCCCAAGCAGTGGCAGGAACACTAATTTCAGTTTCCTATCCATGACCCACTTTCTTTCCCTGACAGCCCCAAAATCTTTTACGGAGTAATACAACAAATACAAAGTGGGGAAAAAAAAAATAATAGTGAAAGAATTCAATAAATCCTACAAATTTAACTTTCTAAATGAGTGAAAAAATATTGTTACACTGAGGAAGTATCAACGAGAACCTCATTTAGCACATCATCCTCATCGTTGGCCAAACCAAAAAGCTCTGCGTCCTTTTCTTCATCAGTGGAAAAATCCCGTCTCTCGAGCTTGGAATGAGCTGCAATGAATATCAACTTTTGAGCCCTCTCTATTCCCAGTCTCGACTGCCCGTGAGCAGACACCCATCTCAACAAAGACCAATTGCATTTGAAACTGCCTGAAGTTGCGTGAAGGAAAATAAGTCTGACTGCAACTTTGCCAAGGGACTTAAATTCAGTAAGATAAGTTTCCCACACAAGCCTACTACTCTGGGGGTTGGCTATTCTCATCTTTCCAGTAATGGGATCCCGCTCTTTCATTTGGACTGCTCGAGCATATACTGGATCAAGCCCTTCTGTTCTCCATTTCATGAGTTCCATCAGTGCAATATGAGCCTCCTCCCTTGAAACAAGTCGTGTTATTAGCTTGTCTACATCCTTGTCTTGCTCAGGTGTTAAGCATTTGAATGGTGGAAGGAATTTCCCGCTAGTGTCCCTAATCAAATAAAGCGGATCAAGTATATATGCAGCTGCCCAAGCCGGGTGGTAATTCTTCTTGAACCGCCTTTCAATCACCCTCTCTACTGGTGCTTCCCAGATGTTAAATTTTGAACAACATTCTTTCACTTTTGTTCTAAGATCCTCCCAAAGAGGGAGGCATTGCCCAACCAGTGGCCTTTCTGTTTCAATCTCTTGAGCCTTTTCTTTGATCAATTTAACCAATGAGTGCACTGCTTCCAACTCATTCCAAAACCCCGCTTCTCGAATCATTTCCGCTACTTCTCTAGCAATGGGATCCTCCAATGATACCATCTTGTATGATTCATCCAATAAAAGCAGCTTAAGTGCACGAGCTGAGTTTAATATATCCTCCAGCAATGTGTATAAAGGTCCAAAATTATCCAACTTCTCATACTCCCTTAAAGGAACCCTCAATAACCCACTTTGTCCATACTCTTGCAACTTATACTTGCAAAAACTATTTCGAATTTGAGCACTGCTGTTCACGAAATTTGCTAACTTGAAGCAATTCTCAGCTGCAGTCTTAAATAAAGGAAGCTCCTTCCTTAAGTCCTTGATCAAACTCGTGAAGCCTTGAAACTGACAAGAAAGATTAACCATCCAATGATGCTGATTCTCCAAATTCCTCAGTGCTTTAGCCTTAAACTTGTCTGCAACAATCCCTACACATTGTTGCACGACATTCCCACTAATGCTTGTTATTGTCTCCCACAATATCTCCTCTGCATACTTAGAAGGCACAGAACCACTAACAAACACAGCCCTCCTGTACAAACTAGTACCATTAGGCAAATTCACGGTCAAATTAACCAAATTCTCTTTACCAAAACCCTTAACTTTCCACCCGTCTGAAGATACTTGAAAAAACATAGCATCCCTAACTCTTGCCTCAGACTCAGCTTTCACTTCCTCAAACTTTAAATCCAGCCTTGAACCAACAATCTCTTTTCTTGACAATGCTGGCAACCCAACTTGATTTAGAAAAGCTTTAAACTTTGGATGGTCCAGACTCGAAAAAGAAACCGAACCACAAGACTCGTAAATCCAATCAGCAAGAAAATCAAGAGCACAATCAATTTGGTTCTTGCTCAAAGTTGGCCCAGGTGAAGCCTTAAGGCTCTTTAACTTTTTAACACTATATTCCAGCATAGCTAAAGCGCCTAAATCTTCTTTGCCTCCAGATAACACCAAATGTTG
>JAJEJH010000509.1:165895-291577 GCA_026122585.1 Anacardium occidentale | reverse complement strand
AGGTCGAAGACAGTAAAAGAGATCAGAAGTTTTCTTGGGTTGGCAGGTTATTACAGGAGATTCATTGAGGGATTCTCTAGCCTAGTAAGGTCTCTCACTGCCTTGACTAGGAAAGAAGTTCCATTTGTTTGGTCAGATGATTGTGAGGCACGATTCCGGGAGCTTAAGCAGAAGTTGACTAGTGCTCCAGTTTTGGCACTACCTCAGGAGGGAGTTGAGTTTGATATTTATACAGATGCGTCCCATCAGGGGATCGAAGCAGTGTTGATGCAGAGTGGTAGAATTATTGCTTATGCCTCCAGACAGTTGAAAGATCATGAGATGAGATATCCCACTCATGATTTGGAGTTAGCTGCAGTTGTGTTTGCTTTGAAGATTTGGAGACATTACTTATATGGGGTCAAGTGCAGCATTTATTCAGATCATAAGAGTCTGAAATATTTCTTCACCCAGAGAGAGCTTAATATGAGGCAGAGGAGATGGTTAGAGTTGGTGAAGGACTATGATGTTGATATCAGATATCATCCAGGGAGAGCCAATGTAGTGGTAGATGCGTTGAGTAGACGCGTGGCCTTATCCAGTCTTTCAGTTCAGAGAGAGTTGCAGTTTGAGATTGCCAGAGAGTAGATTGAGATAATTACTGCGGGATTCTCCAGACTTCAGATCAGATCTTCTCTGTATGATGAGATCAGAGAGTGTCAGATGTCTGATGAGTGGACTCAGAGTATGCTTCAGAGGATGTCAGAGAGAGCAGTGTCAGACTTTGAGTTCAGAGATGGGATCTTGAGATTCAAAGACAGAGTATGTGTGCCACAGAGTTTAGAGTTGAGACAGATGATTTTGTCAGAGGTGCACAGTACGGTGTATACCGCACACCCAGGTAGTACTAAGATGTATCAGGATCTCAAGAAGAGTTTCTGGTGGTCAGGCATGAAGAAAGACATCGCAGACTTTGTTTCCAGATGTCTGGTATGTCAGCAGGTTAAGGCAGAGCATCAGAGACCCTCAGGTTTACTTCATCCCTTGAGTATCCCTGAGTGGAAGTGGGAAGATATTTTCATGGATTTCATTTCTGGTCTTCCCAGAGTTCAGAGAGGATTTGACGGTATTTGGGTAATAGTAGACAGACTGAGCAAGTTAGCTCATTTTCTGCCAATCAGACAGGGTATGTCTACAGATCAGTTGGGGAGACTGTATATCAGGGAGGTGGTCAGACTTCATGGTGTTCCCAGGACTATAGTGTCAGACAGAGACTCCAGATTTCTGTCAGCTTTCTGGAGATCATTGCAGAGAACCTTGGGAACCAGATTACAGTTTAGTTCAGCTTATCATCCTCAGACAGATGGCCAGACTGAGAGAGTTAATAAGATTCTAGAGGATATGCTCAGAGTTTGTTGTATGGACTTCCAGACCGATTGGGTAGAGTTGATTCCCCTCATGGAGTTCACGTATACTAACAGTTATCAGGTGACGATTCAGATAGCTCCATTTGAGGCATTGTACGGTCGGAGGTGTAGATCTCCTCTTCATTGGGATGAGATTGGAGAGAGAGATTCTCTAGAGATAGTTGTGGGTCCAGAGATAGTTCAGGGCATGATTAAGCAGATCAGGATCATCAGGCAGAGGATGAAACAGGCCCAGGATCGACAGAAGAGCTATGCAGACCTGAGACGCAGAGAGATTGAGTTTTCAGTAGGCGACAGAGTGTTTCTGAGAGTTGCTCCGTACAGGCAAGTTCTCAGATTCGGTAGAAAGGGGAAGTTGGCCCCTAGATTCATTGGTCCCTATGAGATACTTGAGAGAGTGGGGACAGTTGCCTACAGATTGGCTTTGCCAGCTAGCATGGACAGGATTCATAATATTTTCCATGTGTCTCAGTTGAGGAAGTATGTGGGGGATCATTCTCACGTGCTTCAGTTTTCAGAGGTTGAGTTGGCAGAGGATTTGAGTTATCAAGAGCTGCCAGTGCAGATTCTGGACTATAAAGTCAAGGTTCTCAGGAACAAGCAAATTCCCCTTGTGAAGGTCTTATGGCGCAGTCAGAGAGTGGAGGAAGCCACTTGGGAGGTAGAGTCTGAGATCAGGGATAGGTTCCTAGAGTTATTAAGGTAAATTTCGGGGTCAGAATTTTTATAAGGGGGAGGAAATGTAGCATCCTAGTTTCTGAAAGCCTTTTCGGTTAGAGTTTCGGGGTTAGAAATAAGATTCAGAGAGAGATTGGGAGTCTGGTAAAGTTTAGGGGTGAGTTAGTAAGTTTTCAGAGCCGTGTGGCTTTCGTAGGAATCCTTTCGGAAGGATTCGATTAGGCGACTGAGCGGGAAATGAATTAAGTTCATTTTCCCTTATGCACGCCCGTGCATCATGGGTGCACGACCGTGTGTGGCCTAGTATATAAGTGGAGCCGAGAGTTATTTTATTTCTTTTCTCACCCATTTGCATTTCAGTCAAAATTCTCTCTTCTTTTTCAGTTCCTCCCGTTCCTAGAGAGGAAATTCAGCAGCCAATACCTCCCAATCCGGTTAGAGAGCCAAGAGATTAGTTGTTTGAGCTTGTTTCCAAAGCATGGTAAGAGGTAAGTGTTCTTCACTTCTTCTCGCATTTTCCCGGCTTGTTTGATGAGTTGTGATGCTATGGATGAATTGATTGCATGTTGATGATTGTTTGGAATGCTTATATGGCCTTGCATGTTGATTTGGATGATAAATTTCCACCCTTGAAGCATGCATGTGTGTAGGTATGGCTTTAGAAAGAGAAAATAGAAGTTTTCATGGTAAATTTGTGATGAATGAGTGCATGTTGCATGTGAAGCTTGGATTGTGGTAGTTGATGTGCTGAGAATGTATATTTGAAGTGTTATTGCAATTGGATGTGTTTTGGTTGGCCGTTTTGTGCATTTTCCATGCGGTGCTTTGTTGAAGAACCAAACGCACGACCGTGCGCCTGCATGGCACGACCGTGAGCCTGTGTTTCTCCAAATGCACGCCCGTGTGCACGACGTGTGCACGGCCAGAAAATGTACATGCACGCCCGTGTGTCCGCATATGCACGCCCGTGCGTAGGCATTTTCAGTGAAGGTGAATAGTGAATTCCAGTAGCTTGCACGACCAAGCGCACGACCAGTGCACGGTCCCGTGCGTCCTGGCTCACGCCCGTGCATCAGCAGATTTTCAGAAAAATGATTAATTATTGATTTATTAAGCATGGGAATTCAGATAAATGGTTAAATTGCTTCAGATAAGCATCAGATGAGCCTGTATTCAGATAATAAACTGTGTGTGCATATCATGACATGACATATAGTTTCAGAAAGGATCAGGGGATCTGAATTCAGTAGTTTTCAGAACCTGATGTACGGGTAAGAGTATCGGTGGAACACGAGGGGGCATCTGTGGGATTCAGCCTTCTGACACTAGTCAGAACGCTCAACAGTATTTCAGATTCAGTTCCTGACACCAGTCAGAGGATTCAGCAGCATTTCAGTTTCAGCTCTCTGACACCAGTCAGATCGAAGCAGTACAGTATTCAGATTCAGCGTTCTAGCCAGTAGCTAGACTATTCAGCCCACATGGCCAGGATGCCGAATCCCTGTGTCCACCAGTCTGATCAGTACAGCAGGTACCCGAGGGTACAGAGAGGTATTCAGATGCATGCATCCATGAGATATATTCAGTCAGCATGGCATGACATACACATCATGACATGAATAATAATGATATTAGTATATAATGAGAATGAGATCCAGATAACAGTTTCCAGATTCCAGCAAGCGCATAGATGTATGATTAGGGCCGAGGCCCAGGTATGTTTGATTTATATGATTGTTTGTGCTTGCTTGGGTATTGAGAGAAGTAAGGAGCGCTTACTGGGTGATCTTTATCACTCATCCCCCTCCTTCTTCCATCTTTTTCAAGTGGTTCGTGCTGGGTTTGAGGAGCGGGTGGATCGAGGCTGGCGGAGAGGGCACGCACGCACACCACGATCAGTATGTATATCAGTTTTGGACTTGTGTGGTCATATGTACCTTTTGTATGTTTCCAAATGTATCCGGATGTACAGAAACATTATGTATGTATATGTATAAGTGAGAAAGGCCTTTGGGCCCATTGTACAGAACAGTATGTATATTTTAGATGTAATTCAGTAAAACTTCCGCATGTGTAGAATTGTATAGTGTTAGTTTCAGATTTCTGTTTTTTTCGTAGGATTCCCGTCGTGGGTACCCATATTTTCAGATAATCAATAAAAGCTCCTCATAGTTTTCAGCAGCAGCAGGGGTACTCGTGGCGGCGGGTCCTACATACCCATGCATGATTAAATAACATTAGGTTATGATTGTGCATGTCAATGTCACGACCATGCATGTGTATGAAATGTGGAAATCAAATGAAATCATAGAAGCTAGCATAACCAAGCTATATGACTAGCACACGACCTGTGCAAGCTTATAGACGCCCATGCACCTAGTTATGCACGCCCGTACGTCAGGAAGGAATGACATTTTAAGCTTAAAACAAGCATAATGTATAGTCAATTCAATATAATTGATATTACTTAGTATAAGAAAGAAAAATAAGTATACATGATGCATCATATGCATATCATAACCTGACATGACATGACATACCATACAGTGTTTTCAGAAAGGGATCCAAGGATCTAAATATATGTTTTTAGTTAGAAAAGTATGATGTTTTGGACATTTTTTTAGGGGTGAATACGAGGGGGCATTTTTGAGTTTTAGCACACCTAGTACGAGAATCAACATCAGGGTCTATAACCTTACTAGCCACTATATCTAGGTATATGCTGGCGTGCACTCGGCTAGCAGCTTAAGTTTCAGTGCTTAATACTCAGTTTCAGATTTAGATTCAATTACTGTACATCCATTAGTCAGTTACCGCTTACGTGTCAGTATAGGAAACTCATATGGTTAGAGTGTCAAATCCTTATATTCATCAGTGTATGTAATACAATAGTTGTTTTTAGTTACAACATGATTTCAATTACAGTATTTTATTTAGTATGATTCAAGATCTTTGGATCAGAGTTTTATTTAGGAAAGCCAGTTTATAATTAGCCCAAGGGTATTAGATATGATTTTCAGCATGTCATTCTCACATGAAATATATAACATGACATTATCCAACATATGAATAATCAGTGAGAACTGTGAAACAGTATACATGCAGAAAATAGTATAGCTGTTTAATGAAACACGAGCCACAGATTATGAATGCTATAACAAAATATGAACTTTAGAATATTATACAAAATGATCGTCTTGTTATGCTTGTAGAGAGAATCCTTAGAGGAGGATTGATTTAGGGTCAAAGATAGGAAACGTTTATTGAGTGAATTTATTACTCATTCGCTACTTTCTTTTCTCTTGCAGGTCAGTGCAATATGGGTTAAGAGGAGGTGATGGCTGCCGGTTGGGATCCAGTTTTTAGTTTCGTAGCATGCTTATGGTTTGCATGCTCCCTTTGTTTTATATTTACATATAGACGTATAGTATATGTACATGCATATACACACATATACTCTGTATGAGTTTTCCAATATATAAAAGATATTTTTAGGCTTTTTACTCATTTTCTCCACATGATTTTCTGTTGTCATATTTTAGCTCAGTATTAGGTATTTTTACTGTGTATTATTGAAAATATTAATTATTTTATCTGTAATAAGCATTGTACCTATTATTGATATTTTATAGTAAGAGCATGTATAGTAATATACAGCAAGAGTGCATACAAGCAACCCCAAAGTAGAGTTACTACAATCCAGTAGAGTATATGTAGGTTGAGGACTGTAGATAAAGTTAGATTATATGGCTATGGTTCCTCATGTTTTTGCTTAGACTAGTCAACAAAGAAAGAAAAGAGTTTTCAAGAAGAATTGTGGAGAATTTCTAGACTTTTTAAGAAACTTAAAGTATGCATAGCATATGTAACACATTTTATTGACATTACATATTGCATACATATTCAATCATGCTATGCATATTCAGAGTTTTTAAAGATTTTAGAGTGCTCAGAAAGTGCTAATATAAGGAGAAATGTTAAAGTCATAGTAAAATGGGAAGAAATTAGTACTAAGTTTTTCAAATTATGTTAGCTTAGTTTACTTATTTAGTATTTTTTATACTCACCTTATAGCTTTACAATATTTTCTCTTTAGGTGCAAGTCATGAAACTGTTGGGAGCGGTCACCCTATGGCTTTATAAAATTTTCTCTTTAGGTGCGAGTGGTGCAACTGTTAGAAGCAGTCACACGCAGCATGAAGTGGAGGCATACTTTTAGAGATGTATATATATATGTTAGCTAATTTTGAAGATGTATATATTTGTTAGCTAATCTTGGAGATAGGTGTATGTATATAAAAGTATTGTAAGTCAGAAGAGATAATTTTATTTCCATTGTGTGCATGGATGATTTCATTTATCGTTGAAATTATGATAAAAAATCTAATTATTTGGTAGGATTGGTATTTGGTTGGTTGAAAATATTGCAGTGATGTTTTTTTTTTTTACAAGTTTTTAAGAGAATGATTATTTTTAGATTGACTATTTTTAGGAAAAACTTTGTCAGATTTTTCTTTAAAAATAACTTATTTAGGGGGTGGTTTTATTAAAACATGCATTAATTGATGTAAAATTCTTGTATAATTACCAAAAAAACATCACATTCATCATTACCGAGGTATAATCATCAAATTATCTAGAAAACATCCTTGAAAAAAGATAGGAATTTTGACTTATCTTAGCCTACTAATGGTCTCTCTCTCTTTATCAAACTCTAACCATGGTAGATGGACGATGGTGATTCTTATTCTAAAAATCTATCAAGAATGTGTCTTCGAGTCTTGGACAAATTAAAAGAAAATGGATTTTTATAAAACTCTCAAAACATATCACTTTATATAAAGCCCAAGACAATTAACACGCATGATAATGCGTGCATAACATGCACAATCGTACATCTACAACTTAATTGTTTTCTCACCTATTTAACTTATGCAGTGGACCAATCAAGGCTTGCCTCGTGTATAGTCATGTGTAGGCTACACACACCTATGCTTAGGCCTAAAAATTACTATCTCAACCTTTCTAAGCCAATTCTAAGCCATTGATCAAAGTCTAGGGCTAAGAATGAGAAAAATACCCTTAAATGTACCTTTGGTTGTTACATCTAAATGATTTAACATTAATTTAAGCACTTTATCATCATTTTTAGCATTATCAAAAGTTATTGTAAATATAGATTTATTCATTTTATATTCATTAAAAATAGTAGCTAAGACATGATAAATAGTGTCTCCAAAATGACAATATTTTAATGTCCTAGGTGAAGTAAGCTTTTTGCACAAGTGCCAATCAGAATTTATATAATGGATAGTTGCACGAAGACATTCTAAATCTTGTTTAGTAGTAGTCCATAAATCAAAAGAAATAGAAATAATATTATTAAATTCATTTCTAATTTTTATTTCATTAATTTATAATTCTAACAGCACCAAATCTAAAGGTGAACCAAAGAATTTTTTTAAATGCTGGTTCAACATTATATTGTATCATCTATTCTAAATTAGTATCTTCGCCATACAAAAAGATTGGTCAGAAGTATCAACCTACCTAGCCATATAGTCATGCATTATCTAGTGATTGTAGGTAAAATTTGAAATCTATTTAAAACACAAACTACATATACCTAGATTACTAAATGGCATGCACATCGATTTTGATCAATTTAAGATAGCTTATTATTGTCCTCTCAAAATTAACTAATTTTTTTTTTTAAACAATGCTCCATGACATTACGTCACAGATGTCTCGTTCCTTAAAGTCCTTAAAGTTAAATGTGCATTGTAGTGTTCGCACACTATCTTTCAAACCCATTTTTCATCAATTGTTTCTTTGATTTGGTTAAAATGATCCCAAATCATCGATTTTTCTTTTCTTTTCTTTTTCTTCTTGGAGCGAGTGATGTACTTGCTTGTTTTTAACTCTCAAAATTTTCATCGAAATTGACACATGTAATTACTAGTGGTGATGAAGGTGCTTCAAAAAAAAAAAATCGAATGAACAAAATTCATGTTATCTTTAATCCATTTTATATATGAGTAAAAATTTAGTAGAAATGTAGAATTAATAACAAATAAAAAAGAAAAATCAATAACTAATTATGAATAATTGAGACTCAAAAATTGAAAACTGAGATTAAGATTGAGAAAGCCAAGAGAGTTGCGAGAATGTAGAGATAAAAATTTTAGAATTGGATAATTTGGATTTGAAGGAGAAGGGTTTATAGAATTAACAAAAAAATAAATAAAATTGGGTTAGTCGTAAAACATATGATAGTCCCATACAAAAACTCGAATAGCCTAAATTTTTGGTGCTAATCGAGTTGCATGAGGGCCACCCTTCACGTAATATAGTAAAGATTTTATTTAACACGAGTTACGATTTGAAGGTATTTTCAAATTGGATTATCATGACATTTAGGATGCAAAGTGAGGAAATAGATAGAGGAGGGTCGTGTTCGTTTGTCGAGTCATTACCAATAAGATTTCCAAGCAAATCGAGGTTTGATTTGGTATGTGGAGAGAAGGATGAGTTACTTGTGTTTGACACGAGTGCAACTATGCTCCATTTTCATATAATCTACAAATTGTAAAATTAATAGATTTAAAAAAAAAAAAATTGGGTTTAGGGTTTTTTGTCGGGCATAAATACATAATTTATGTGGGTTTAAATTTTAATTTTATTTTTTATGCTATAATTTTCGGCACTTTTTTTCTCATTTTGTTTCCTAACTATTCTTTTATAATGATGAACACATTGACTTGATAAAAGCTCATTAATTACTCCTGTAATATTTGTTAGTAAATGCCACTGAATAATTACTTTACACGTCTCTACTTAAAGTTAATTGAACGAATTATGGTGTTTCGAGGGCGTTTCTGGTGCGTCAAATTGGATAAGACCGGTGGGTTTTGGGTAATTGAGATGAAACGATTGGTGTTTATAAAGATGTAATAATTGCTGAATAATGCTTGGAATTTACTAGGTTCTCATGACCCTAAAGCCCACAGGTAAAAAATTACAAGTCAGAGGATATATTCCCACTATTAAATTAATTTAATAATTAATATATATATATTTATATTTATGCAAGAAAATTTTAATTATTTTATTATTAAAAAATTTATAAAATAATAAAAATAAATCTTTATAAAAACGTGAAAATATTATTTAAATATTAAAAATTTTAAAAATATATTTAAAATATAAAAAAATTAAAAAAAAGTTACGATCATTGGTGCTAGTGCTGGTGGCTATCGATAATGAAATCAGGTGACCGTTGACTAGATATGATCAGCCCGTTTTGGTTATTTTTTATTTTAGAAAAAATAGTTAGATTTGATCTCATTTACCAATAGGTTGTCCCTATAATTAAGTAATCGTTTTTGAACATCTGATTTAATTAACAGTAACCACTGCTGTTGACGAAGGTGGTTGTCTTTTTATTTTATAAAATTTAAATATTTTATACAAATTTTAGAATATTTTAAATTTTAATGTATATATATTTAAATATTATTTTATAATTTTATTGTTAATTTTTATATTTTTAATAAAAATATTTTAGTTATTTTATAAAAATGTGTTAGTAAAATTAGATGGAAAATGAGTAAAAAATAGTTGTTTGCGTTTTTAAAAATTAAAGGATTTGTATTTGAGTAAAACCTTGGGTGGGAATGTAGATTTTTCCACGCCTGCTTGACCATGTGTCTGCTTGACAGGCTCTACCACTTGTCTATTTAATTTGGTCAATAAAATTTTACAGTGAACAATTAAGCCTTTAATAAAATGATTAGAATATTAATAAATGCTGTAGCACGTAACAGTGCCAGACAGCTAATGTTCCAGAGCTACTGAATTGAAACGTTTTTTGATTGGGTGTCAAAAGACTCAAAACAAATTTATTTATAAAAACTAATTAATTAATTAATGAGCAAATAGTTTATTGGGGGAATTAGATATATAGACTGAAAAATTGAATTGAATTTTTGCAGAATCTATCTCTCTCGAGCAGCTTCTTTGGTGCTTCATGGAGACAGACTTTGTTGCACTGGGGCCTCTCGATACCTTTTTCTCAATCATGAGGGGCATCACCCAATGACACTGCATGAACGTCATGAGCTTTGGAATGTTTCAAAGATAAGTTACCTTAAAGCTGATTCGATAGGGAAAAAAAAGAGAAAAAAACTTTGTTTAAGTCTCTCCTTCACAAACATCCAAAGCTTAAAAAGAGACTGCCACTTCACTTGTTTCACGGTGGTGCTGAGCCTGTGACTCAATTCAAATACATAAAAACTAAGAGATTATTGACTTGAAAATTATGCGAACACAAGGACTTGGTATTTTGATCCTAAAGCCTCCTTGATAACGTCTTTAAAAAGTATATGTTGGAGTTCTAGAGTGATCATTTATCCAATTTATATGAGATTATTGGATCTCCCATTAAAAGTGTAATACCCCAAAACCCACAGTGAATCATCTACCCAGATCATAACATATGTTGAATAATAAAAACATGTTATTACTTTAAATATTAATTAATGTTGGTACATGTTTGGAAATTTCTAACATGAGAAACAAACAGTATAAAATTACAAAGAATCTGGGAGAGAAACTTTTCCAGGGGAAAAGCTAAAATGCCTTTCAAGATGAATTGGTTTATCAAACTTGTAAAAATGGTCAACCTTTTATAGTATTGCGACCAATCTGCAAGACAAAGTCTATCAGATATGCATTCTTCCTATTGCGTAAATTTTGTTCATGCAGCATTTTCTATCTTTACAAACAAGAAGATTTTCTTTTCAGCAAATCATAATAGGATAGAAGATGGGTAATAATTGCTCAAGTGGTCAGACCCCAAGCAGTGGCAGGAACACTAATTTCAGTTTCCTATCCATGACCCACTTTCTTTCCCTGACAGCCCCAAAATCTTTTACGGACTAATACAACAAATACAAAGTGGGGAAAAAAAAATTAAGAGTGAAAGAATTCAATAAATCCTACAAATTTAACTTTCTAAATGAGTGAAAAAATATTGTTACACTGAGGAAGTATCAATGAGAACCTCATTTAGCACATCATCCTCACCGTTGGCCAAACCAAAAAGCTCTGCGTCCTTTTCTTCATCAGTGGAAAAATACCGTCTCTCGAGCTTGGAATGAGCTGCAATGAATATCAACTTTTGAGCCCTCTCTATTGCCAGTCTCGACTGCCCGTGAGCAGACACCCATCTCAACAAAGACCAATTGCATTTGAAACTGCCTGAAGTTGCGTGAAGGAAAATAAGTCTGACTGCAACTTTGCCAAGGGACTTAAATTCAGTAAGATAAGTTTCCCACACAAGCCTACTACTCTGGGGGTTGGCTATTCTCATCTTTCCAGTAATGGGATCCCGCTCTTTCATTTGGACTGCTCGAGCATATACTGGATCAAGCCCTTCTGTTCTCCATTTCATGAGTTCCATCAGTGCAATATGAGCCTCCTCCCTTGAAACAAGTCGTGTTATTAGCTTGTCTACATCCTTGTCTTGCTCAGGTGTTAAGCATTTGAATGGTGGAAGGAATTTCCCACTAGTGTCCCTAATCAAATAAAGCGGATCAAGTATATATGCAGCTGCCCAAGCCGGGTGGTAATTCTTCTTGAACCGCCTTTCAATCACCCTCTCTACTGGTACTTCCCAGATGTTAAATTTTGAACAACATTCTTTCACTTTTGTTCTAAGATCCTCCCAAAGTGGGAGGCATTGCCCAACCAGTGGCCTTTCTGTTTCAATCTCTTGAGCCTTTTCTTTGATCAATTTAACCAATGAGTGCACTGCTTCCAACTCATTCCAAAACCCCGCTTCTCGAATCATTTCCGCTACTTCTCTAGCAATGGGATCCTCCAATGATACCATCTTGTATGATTCATCCAATAAAAGCAGCTTAAGTGCACGAGCTGAGTTTAATATATCCTCCAGCAATGTGTATAAAGGTCCAAAATTATCCAACTTCTCATACTCCCTTAAAGGAACCCTCAATAACCCACTTTGTCCATACTCTTGCAACTTATACTTGCAAAAACTATTTCGAATTTGAGCACTGTTGTTCACGAAATTTGCTAACTTGAAGCAATTCTCAGCTGCAGTCTTAAATAAAGGAAGCTCCTTCCTTAAGTCCTTGATCAAACTCGTGAAGCCTTGAAACTGACAAGAAAGATTAACCATCCAATGATGCTGATTCTCCAAATTCCTCAGTGCTTTAGCCTTAAACTTGTCTGCAACAATCCCTACACATTGTTGCACGACATTCCCACTAATGCTTGTTATTGTCTCCCACAATATCTCCTCTGCATACTTAGAAGGCACAGAACCACTAACAAACACCGCCCTCCTGTACAAACTAGTACCATTAGGCAAATTCACGGTCAAATTAACCAAATTCTCTTTACCAAAACCCTTAACTTTCCACCCGTCTGAAGATACTTGAAAAAACATAGCATCCCTAACTCGTGCCTCAGACTCAGCTTTCACTTCCTCAAACTTTAAATCCAGCCTTGAACCAACAATCTCTTTTCTTGACAATGCTGGCAACCCAACTTGATTTAGAAAAGCTTTAAACTTTGGATGGTCCAGACTCGAAAAAGAAACCGAGCCACAAGACTCGTAAATCCAATCAGCAAGAAAATCAAGAGCACAATCAATTTGGTTCTTGCTCAAAGTTGGCCCAGGTGAAGCCTTAAGGCTCTTTAACTTTTTAACACTATATTCCAGCATAGCTAAAGCGCCTAAATCTTCTTTGCCTCCAGATAACACCAAATGTTGTTGTGGCATAAAGGAACCTACGGCAACACTCGTTGTTATTGCCGTACTCGCTAATTCTTGAAATCTCGATGGATCCACTATAGCTAGTGGTGTTGCCTGATGTGAAGACGAGGAAGAGCCAACTCCAACACCAACACTTTTACTTGCTTCAAGAATCGAAGACGAGCTACTACGTTTTCGGTAATGACCGGAGTGTGCCGCAAGATTGGACGATGATGGAGATATAGAGGAAATGGGATTGAAATTCGGGCAGGTGCCCCGTTTTAGATGTTCGGATGCTGTACGTGAGGGGTTTGAAGCTGAAAAAACCGCGTCACACAAGGTACATCGTAGCTTCACTGCTTTTGGAAGACCAGTATCCTCGTTGTTTATTAACATAGGCTCAAGGTGAGCCCAGTACCACGCCCCTTTCCCCTTTATAGCCTTGTTTCGAACCATCACTAGCCCCTCATATCTCTTGTGCACAGCCTTAGCAGCAAGCTCGTCGGATGAAAGTGGGTCCGCTGCTGGTGTTTGTGCAGTGTTGGAAGTAGCCATTGTAAGAGTGTAGATGAAAGAGCAGTGACAACTTAGTGCGTTGTATGGAATTTCAGATTTTTCAATGTTGAGACTTTCCTTTTCATGGCCATCAGGTACAAGACCGATGATGAAACGGCGGCGTTCTTGTTGCATTAGGCCAGAATTTTACTTTCCGGTGACAGTCCATGATCTAAGTTTATATTTTTCTTTTAGGTGGAGGTGTGGTTATAGGTCTCTTTAGCTGTTTGGAGAGAAATTTCCTCAGACGAAGGAAAAAAAAGAAAATGAATGAGAGAGAAAACACAAACACACTCGTTACACTAGTGTGTTGTTTCCAGTGCTGTGTTCTAGTTCCAAACAAGTTGCAAACACACCATTAACTGCGCGTGGGGAACATAAGATGGCTCTGTTGATGGAAACTGATACATTGAGCTAACACCACAGTCCCACGTACGAGAACACCAAAATAACATTGGTTGCCACTGCCCTGTGATTGGAGAGTGATTAATACGCGCTTTTAAAGCTTCTTCTAGTTTTGGTATCACTTTCATGTCGTCTCTTCCTTTTTTTCTCCCTTTTGTGTTATTGGGGTCTTCTTGTGGGGAAGAGTCTCTCATCCGCAGCTTGGTAAGTTACTATAATTATAGATGGAATTTTGGCACTTTATTTTCTCTCGCACAAATTAATTGGGTCTTTCATGTGGGTTTACTGAGATTGTGGACTTGAATGGGCAACCTAGGAATTTAATGAACGAGTAAATTACATTCTCTCCCTAGCCTTGACCTTAACCTAAAAAGTGGTTTGTTTTCTAAAAGATTAAGATTCAAATCACAAATAATAATATTATAATAAAATTATATTTTAATTTAATTAATGTCATAATTATAAGTTAGGCTACGATAGTTTGAGAGTTTTATTTTTGTCCAATAAAATTCTTTCGACTATATAAAAAAAATTACATTCTTTTACCCAAGCTTTGCTTTGAAATTTTTTTCCATTTTAGATAGCATAAATTGTATTTGTTACTCTTTTATTTTTTAAGTTTATAATATAACCTAAATTAACAAAAAAAAAAACCTTTAAATATCTAAATTGCTTTGAAATCTCATTATATCTTTTTTCTTTCACTCTCACTCTCTTATTTATCATATTTCTAGTCAATCTTTATTACCTAATTTTCTTTGACAATTTATCTATAATCATAACTTTTTAATCCACTTTCTCTTTCATACTATAATCTTTTTCTCTTTTTTATCTTGTTGTCATTAGAGTTATCGTTAATGACTCTTCTCGATCAAGTTGTTGATAACTTGATTGAATGAAAGAGTTGTTAACGACAACTCATATGCAATGAGAGAAAAAATTTTAAGGGCTAAAACTCATGGTGATGGTGAGTTTGTAGCAGGGGTAAGGGAGATCGCCAATAACTAGGAATTCTAATGGATTTCAAGCACTAACATGCAAAATTTTAAACCTTTAAAAAAGGGCCAAATTGTCATCTTTTAAATGTTTAGATGAAATTTATAAAAATTTATTTTTAATCAAATTTAGAAGGTAAATTTACTATTATACTTTGGTGAAGTTAGTTTTCTTTTGATAGAATTTAATTTTTTGTGGGAAAATTTTATTTATATTAGATAGTTAAGTAAGTTTGTAATGGTCTATTTGTAAGAACGTTGGGAGCATTTGAAGCCAGCAATGAAAAAACTTAGAGAAAATCTACTTTATTAGAAGAAAGGAAAGTGGACTATGACAGGGAATCAATCTTTTGAATCACTTGGTAGAGTAAGAAAGAATTTAAATGAATTAGGAGAAGATTGAGACCATACAAAATGAAAAAATCCCCATAAGAATTAGGGAGTTGAGATCATTTCTTGCGTTGACAAACTTATCAGCAAACATACAAGAGAGATCGAGAGTTGAAAGTAAATGACACTCAGTGAGACTGCGTGATTTAAGGAAAGAGCTGTAGGCGGTTATTGAATGGCTTCAAAACTGGAGACACTAGCTGTTGGAAGAAGAGTCTAAAAAAACTTTTGGGCCAAATCTTGTGTGGGAAAACGCAATTTACTCTTGATGGATTCTCTCTCCACTATTTGTTTTGTGCTTGACTGGCTCGGGTTTGACCAAAGAGAAGCAGAAGAATTGCCTTGCTAAACATACAATAAACCCTTCTTTTGGCCTCTTTATAGCCGTATTATTTAGTATGTACTTCCTTTTCCTCTTATTTCGAGTTTTTTTATTTTTAACAGATTAGCTAATTATTGCCTTTGTCTTTTTATTTTCAAGTTTTCAAAAGACTTGTTCAGGGTAGGTCTTATAGACAGGCAAATAAGAGGCAACTATGGTTAACTTTTCACCACTTTTTGCTCCATTAAGTCAATTCATTCATATACTTCAATCGTGTTGGTCCTTTGTATTTTATAGACTATAATAATGAAGGAACTTCGCACAGTTACTCGGTTACTCTTTATCAAATTTACTTAAATATGCCAACAGCCAGCTTGTGCAAACTTAACATTTCCATGAAAGGATTATTATTTTTTTTTATTGATATCTAAATTAGACTTTAGCTTTAATAGTTAGACGTTATTTTTATACTACATATGATATATATAATATAATTAATTTTAGTTGCACCATTAAAAACAAAAAAAAAAAAAAAATCATTTTGCCTAAAGTATTTTATAGTTCTGTTTTTTCTTCTGTATCTTAGTTTCTTTTATTTCTAAATTGATTGATAGTTAACAACAAACCAACAAAATCCCTATTGCAAACTGAAAATCCGTAGCTTTCATCTACAATTTTGCCATCCAATACCCAAAAACATAAACAAACACAGTGCAAAAACATTTAAGACAATAACATGAGTTTAATCCTATTTATCGTTAAAGTCAACCATATTCTAAAAGATCAAAGGAACCAATTTTCAAAGTCGTAGCTTTTTCTCTTCCTCTTCCACTTTCTCTTTTTCCTCCCTACCCTCTCTCTTTCTCAACCTGTTAGCATCGAAAGTCATGGTTGGAATTGAGAGGGAGGAAAAAGCTTAGTTTAAGAGGCTTGATCAACTTTGTAGTCATGGATCATCAACGAATCTCTAAATGCTTCTTTCTTTATACCGTCACCACAAGGTTTAGGTTGGAGGAACCTTTAGATTTCCAAGGTTTAGATAGTATTTTTGAAAATTTATCAACACCTATGATGTGGCCTTCCCCCGTAGATAATTTATGGCATGAAAAACATAAAATGGTTGTAAAAACGATACTAAAACCTTTTTAATATTACATTCACAACAATGTCATAGGCATAAATCACAAAGGGCTTATCTATAGTACTCATTTTGTAGACATAATAATATAATATAATTAACCAACCATAAGGTTTTAAAGATTCACTTACTCTTGTTGGCTACTCCATTTTTATCAACCAATGTGTTAATCATTCCCAATCTAAGTGCAAGACAGTGCCTTGATATACACTTTTTAGTTCTACTAGAACCTTTAATGAATGGGATAAGAATATGATGTTATAAAGAGTAATAAAAGGTCTTGAAACGTTAAAAAACAATTTTTTTTTTATATAGAATACATTGAACTACCATTCATTAGGCAAGCATGATCATTCATGAATCATATCATATCACTTGAAATTTGTGATTTTCTAGATTTCTAGATATGTGATGTAACACTTTACTCCCAACATATGCCCTTAGTAGGGAAATACACTAAGGTGACATGTTAGTTGAACTTAAAAAAAAAAAAATGCTTGCAAGAGATTAAGTAAAACATACATAGCCTTATTATAAAAACTAAGATAATTATATACATGCAAAAGGTGTCAACAATAAACACAAATAAAACTCAAAGTTTTATAATTTAAGATATAAAATGTGCTTCTAAAATAATAAGTCATTAACATGAATGAACTAAAATATATGCAACCTCATCATGCCTTAACTTTATTAACTTCTGCTGCTCTCGAATGCCTCATTGCCATGCTTACCTGTAATACCAATAGAGAAACATGAGTGATATACACTCAATAATAGATAAATATTCACAAGTAGTAATAAGCATTCTTTGCTATAACACAATGTCATCCCAGATGCTTATCTCATAATGTCTTAACATCCTTGACTTTTGTTATCATATGCATTTCTTGATGTCCCATAAATTTTTGTAAGTTCCCTTGTTCATTCCTTAACATCTCGAACATCTATACTTGACATTGCATATGTCTTACATTCTAGTCGGGCTAAAGGTAGACAAGCTTTGATACCCTTGGTCAAGTACGGAAAACATTGGCATAATCATTTCCTCTTTATGTACACATGCAAAACATGATTGTTAATCCTCACCATCCTTGAATGACCCCTATCATGGGCACATAGATGAGCTTCCCATTGACCATGTGAGTAATGAGACTCTCTAACCATGTATGCTTGAATAGAGAGCCACCTAATGAGAATGCATAAGTTGACTTATGGGTATCTAACTATAGCCTATATCCTTCCTATATGTCTAATTACAACACAATTATGGTTCATGACAATTTATATCTTAGTTCTAAATTATTATATGTCTCTCTTAATTTTTAATTTGAATTTGGTTCGATTGAGATTATTGCCATCTTCTTACAATTAGACTCATCTTATTCCTATTCCTTTAAATTATACTCATGGAATCCTTTCCTATCTTTGGAAATATGAATTCCTTTTCATACTTTTGACTTTGGGGTAGAACCATAATTATACATTCCCTTGTATGGTCATGACATGCTCTTGGACGACTATGTATCCTTTTCATGTGAAATTCCTAAGAAACCCTTGTTACAATCATGTAAGATCATGTACATGAGGGTTTGTCCATTAAAAATGCATGAGCATACATGTGATACTTGCTACTATATATATTACTATATACTTTAAATATATAATTTCTTTTTTTTGTAATTGAAATTATCTTTAATATATAGCAAGAGTCTCACTCTGACTAGCTTAACTGAAAACATGCATGCGTAAACTGTAAATGAAATGTAATGGAATACTAAAACTCATTGTACAATATCCTAAAGAAACCTCATACTGTATAACTATGTTTAATACTATCAAAAACATCTATGATACTGTACATTCTATGCATGAACACTACAAAGCATGCAACCCAATATGCTAACTATTAAAAACTAAATATACATATATACACATATATGAAATACTGAGTATACAGGTGAAGATCTACTCAAGCTATATTCCACTCTCCAACCATTTTATACTTAAGTCCTTCAAACACAGACCTATAAGAAAGGAAACTAAGGGGGATGAATGATGAAATCATTGAGTAAACATCTCCTATATCTACCCTTAGGTAGGTTCTACTCTGGTTTACCCTTTTGACAAGACACAAGGCTCTAAGCTTTCTAACTCTGATGGCTAGCAATTAAACTGGAGAATTTAATTAAGTTCTTGACTAGCCTAATAACTTCTCTATTCTAACTCAACTTACTGCTTAAACTTTACTTCATACTTTGTTATAATTATGTATATGAGTATAATTATACAAGCTAATATGAGAATGATTAAGACTGCTACATTTACTTTCTGAATTCCCCTTTTGATATTCATTATCTTGTTTCTTTTTTAATTAATTTATATAATCTGATATACTCTTGAGTTTTCTTAAGTTTTAGTTGAACTCTTTTATATTTTTGTAATTGATGCATATCTTGTAACTATAAGTGTTTTTATATTTTTATATTCTTTTATTAACTGTATCTCACCTTGCTGTCTGAGTACTATTTCATGTTATACTAAATGTATCATGATATGAGTATGATGAAATCATACTATGTATCCTTGGCCCATTTACTAAAAATATTTAATAAATATGTTACTACGATCTGAAGATCCTAAAATATTAAAAAACTAAATTTGAAAATCTTTTTGTATCTGAAGATACCTACCGTACTAATTAGACTGATAAACATAAGGAGCATCTTCGCTATATGGGCTAAACGAGACTAACAATATGCTAGTAAGTTAAAATATCCTACCATACCAATCTTTGGACTAGTGAGTTGAATACTAACCATACTGACCACAGTTAATAAGTTGAAATCCCATTGATGCTTTATCGTATTCACCTTTAATATCTAACCTAGATATCGAGTTTTCTATTGAAAAACTGATATATATGGATCACTTGATCCTTTTTTTTTTTCTAAAAACACCATTTTGATATGTCATGTCATGTAATGCTTATTATGCATAACATTTTATTATTTATTTGATTTGATTACATTATGTTTAACTAAATTAATTGTTGTAGTTTTATTCTATGTAGTACTTACTGAAGTTTCTATTTATATAATTATTAAGCTAGTTAATAATTTGTGTGTAAGTTACTTTGTATTTTGATGTGCATTTGCTAGCTTTCTATTCTATATATTCTTATATTGTTTCTATTACTGTTTCTTATTTCTATTATATTTTTTGTCATAATCTACTAATTATTTAAGTTGTTTTTAGACTGCTATTGAGTTTCTCATACTTAAATGAGCTTGGTTTACTAATTTTGGAGATGTATAGTTCTCTTTTTTTTTTTTTTTACCTTTTTTTTTCTATTTTTTGCTCTTACTTTATTGTTTATGTTATTTTCTCTTAGTACATAAGAGTACGTGTATTCATGTGCAAAGTTGTGTCAACTTCTGTAATTTTCGTGCTAAGTTTTGGCTTATTACACAATCGTGTACTTCAAAATGCACAAATGTATGTATCATACACATGGTCATGACCCTTACATACACAGGCATATAAACTCACTCATACATGATCGTGACCTTTACAGGCACGGTCATACAATATTGTAAAAACATACATGACTGTGACCCTTAAGTCCTATTATCGTGTGCCCTAAGACACTACTACACTAGCCTATAACATCCCAGGGTTAGAAATGTCTTTTAGGCATCTAATATGGGGTCAGAATGATATTTGATAAGAATACTAGGGTTGTGAGAGAGTTCAGGGGTAAAATAGATATTTTTCAAAGTTAGGTGGCTTTTGCATGAATCCTATTGAGAGGATTTGCATGCATGCAAGGAAGGAAAAATGACATTAGTGTAATTTTTTAGCCATGCATGATCGTGCATGTTGAGGGGCATGCCCGTGCATGTGATCAGAATTAGCCACCTTATATTAAGTTGAGCTTATCTCATTTCCAACCATTTTCACCCAAAGTTTCCCTTTGATTTCCAGAGACCAATAACTTTAGAAGAGAAGATCAGCATCCAAGAGCTTTCCATCTAGTTAGAGAGTGAGATTTCCTTGAGAGAAAGAGTTTGCTTGCCATGGCTAGAGGTAGGTGTTTCTTACCTTTTTTCCTCTCTTATTTGATGTGATATGTTTGCTATGCATGAGTATGAGTTTGATTCCGATATGCTTGTGATGTTTCCCTACATGTTTGATGATTTTGAGATGATGATTGATGATGATTATGCAAATATGATGGATGAGTATGTGATATATATATGTGTATATACTTTGAGATGGTTTGAATGATTGAATATGAGAATTGATGTTATGGCCATAATATGTTTGTGCTTATGAAGTGATTTGAATGCGGAATTTACTTGATATGTGTTTGCATTGCAAATTGGTTAGGAATAAGCATGATCAACCATGACCAAGCTAAAGCAGAGTAGATGCATGACCGTGCACTCATGTCGCATGCCTGTGCAGATAGTGCTTTGCATGGTCACGATCGTGTTCACGTACCCATTCATGATCAAATGATCCGGGGTCACGACCGTGCATATTTATGTCACGACCATACATGCACGAAAAAGGAGAAAATGAAGAGAAATCATAGAACCTAGCATGACTTTCATGCACGATAAGTACACGACTCGTGTAAGCTTATGCACGCCCATGTGTCAGGCAGAAATGAGAATTTAAGCATAAAACAAGCATAATGCACAGTAAAAGCGGTATAATTGATATTACTCAGTATAAGAAAGCCAAATAAACACCCATGATGCATCATGTGCATGTCATGATATGGTATGCCATACAGTATTTTTAGTAGAAAATATGATGATCCAGTCATTAATTTCAGGGGTGAATATGAGGGGGTGTCTGTGAGTTTTAGTACACCCATTATGGGAGAGAGCATTAGGGTCTATGACTATACTAGCCACTATATATATAGACATATGCTAGTGTGCTCAGTTAGTAACTTAGGATGACATGATCAACTATAGTGTGAGACACTCAGATTCAGAGGTAACACCTATCTTAGATAGTTTCTAGCACGTGTTTGTATAGGAAACTCATATGGTCAAAGTGTCGAATCTCTGTATTCATCAGTCTACATAGCATAACAGGTATCTTCGGATACATAGTTTTTATATACAGATTTTTAGTATTTTAGCAGCTTTTATATCATCTTTTCAGATGCTTTCAAGATCTTTGGATCCAACAACAATTTTTAGTAAACAGTTTTCAGACAGTTATTTTCAATAAACAGCCAAGGCCTAGATATTGTTTCAGCATATTTCATAGCATGTCATTTTCACATGACATACACAACGGAACATGATTCAGTATGATTAGTCGGTAAGAAATAGTAAACATTCAGAGAACATTCAGAATGCATGGAAAATCATGTAGTGATACGCGAATTACATAATATGAACACTAAAACAGAATATGCATGTTAGAATGATACACGTGAGAACTAGTTTGGTTTCTCTTTAGCACGTATGTATGTTTTTAGTATGTGATTGTAGTGAGAATCCTCAGAGGAGGATTGGTTTACGGTTAGAGATGAGAAACACTTACTGGATAAATATATCACTCACTCCCTACTTTCTTTTCTCTTGCAGGTCAGTATAGTAGGGGCTGACGGGAGGAGATGACTATCGGTTAGGATCCAAATATGGGTTTTTATAGCATGCTTTTGGTTTACATGCTTTTACAGGTTTATTTATGCATGTGAACACACGTATTTTGTATATATTTCTCAGTATATAAAATAATATTTTGGGCCACATCATTATATATTAATCATAGGTTTCTCGTTGCCATATTTCAACTCAGTTTTAGGTATTTCTGTTGTGTATTATTGTAAATATTAGTTATTTTGATTGAAAATCATATTATTAATTTACATAAAAACATGAACAGTAATATACAATAGGAGTGCTTACATAGCCTTAGTCGTGCATGTGATACATGATCGTGGCTATGTAAAAAACATAGCTATACAGACATGCTTCTTAGGCATATGGGCGTGCATCATATTTTACACCAGAAATCTTAACCCAAAAGTCACTAAAAACTACTCAAGCTCAACTAAAACTCAACTGATCTCTAATGAAACATATTATAACATACACACATGCTAAAACATGCTACTATAGTTGACCATCATCATCTAACACTTAACGCAACCAAACCTACTTTTGAAATCTTAAAGCACAACACACAACACGTACATATACTCTAAGCATGCTTTTGCCTCCAAACTCAATTTTTATCATCTTATCATATCGTGTTATTGCTTAAGCTCTAAATATACTTCTTATCTCTTCTAACATATAATACAAGGAAATACCTGTTAAATAGATAGAGAAACAAGGAAAAAGGTAAGAAAATACTTACTGAAGCTACTAAGATATTTTATATCCTAGTTAGATTTATTGGCTCTAACTATCTTCTCCCTGATCTTCAATTTGGTTAGGGTTAGCTAAAAGAAAAAAGAAGAAAAATGGGTAAGTTGGCTGAAAATACAATCCTATACTCTATATAGTTGTACGACTCAAAAGAGACACATGTTGGCACACGATCATATTCCACACTCAAGGGACATACGAGTGTATGACTAAAAGACATATAGTCGTGCTCTAAGCATAAGCTATATAAGGCCTCAAAAAGACTATTTTACCCTATCAACTTTTTTTGAATTTACTTTAGCTATAAAATCTCTCTCTTAACCCTAATATATGACCTAAAAAGTCTATTATAATCTCAGGATATTATAATGGATCTCATAGTATGACATACCATTATGGGGCTCACATATATACGACATACCATTATGGGGCTCACATATATACGACCTATACACAAGTTTTTCTTTTTTTTATTTATTTTGGGTACATGATCGTGACCCTATGGTACATAATTATGCACTATTATTTGTAATTTAGACCTTATTATTTTTTCTTAACCAAATCATTCCTAATTTACCTAAGTAATTCTTATATGTTCCAATATCATAATATTATCCATCAAAATGCATACATATTGATTACATGCAAGTACATATGCTTCATCAACATAGAAATCATAAATCATACTAAATAAAGCCATAATATATCAAAAGAACTTAATAACCCACCTACCTATCCTTCGAAGGCTAAACAATGGTTAAAATTCACATAAGAAGCTTTTCTAGTAACTCCTCTCTAATTTTAGGTGACTAATATCACTCATAATACTATATTTTTGTTCACTAATCTAACTAGATAATGCTTGTTTGGCCAAAACAATAGATCCCTCTTTCTACTTCATGTGTAACCTAATTTATATTATATAAAAAATAACATCATGCATAAATGTGTATAACCTCTACCAGCGTGTGCAAGACATTATCTATTGGATATCTAGGTGTTTTAATGATTAAAAACAGGGTAACATTACTAATTTGTCCTTAGCATGAGTAAATTCATGACCAAGTTAGGACACAAGTTGTTTTATGCTTTTCAAGTCTTATGTATGACTATGAGTGAATGACATATGCTCATACATCTTTGTTTTCGGTCTTGTACATGATTTTTTATGGTTGCTTGAATGTTTTCTATACATGCTTCTATGTTTTAAAGCTTTGAAAATATTACTATGTATGTGGTACATGATTAATGTACGCCCTTGAGTGATTAATTATAAGCCAGTCATAACAAATCTTATCTCATGAATGCATGCCTTATAGATGGTTCAACTAAATAAAAAAAATCCAAGCCAACTACTTATGTACACTCAAGATCTTAAGCTTTCATACTTGTGACTATGTAAAAGTAAGTTAAGATCACAAGGTCACAATCAAAGATGCCCATAAAAGATCAAAATTTCAAAGTTAAGGTTAGATGTGTGCCTATAAATGAATTCAATAACCTCACATACAATTCATCGTACATAGCTTTATAGATGGTTCTAGAATTTGAAGAGTTCAAGGTTTAAAGACAATGACAATTGTATAAGAAGAAGTTGTATACTTGTACACTTATTGGTGCCAATATAAATTATATTGTACAGTAATAGTTAAAGGCCATAAATGATGAGGTCATGTTTATAATTAAGTAATCATACCTGTACTCAAAAGTAAAATTTGCTAAACTCTCTAATTTTACAAGTGTCAATAACTCTACTATTTCTTCAGCAGATATCTTTCAATTCTAGTAAGGTAAAGGCTAAAAATTTGAATTGATTTGAAATGAGAATGGTTAGAGAACATGTGATATTCAATTAACATTCTTTTTCTGTAATTCTCTAGCTACTCTATTAACTTAAGTTCAGTGTATATCTTTGAGAGATAATTTTTGCACTTAATCTTTGTATTTTCCTTTAAAAGGCATTTTTTTGCATTTGTTATTACAAACACTTTTGACGTAATCCCATATAACTAGTATAATAGTGCAAAATCTTAAATATGTTGTTATAAATGAATGAGCATAATCTCAGAGAGCTAATGAAAACTCCAAACATGTTGCTATTTTTGGTGAGGTTCAAATTATGGTTAGACCATCTTTATTTTAAAAATTCAACTATATCTAATTGAAAATACATATGAAGTTACATATTCAATTTGTTGATTGTAAGTTATGGGAAATTATTGAAAATGGTGATTTAATACCCTTAGACCTTAAAACGTATGAAACAAAATGATAAAAAAAATGATGAGTTTAAATGCTAAGGCCATGAACATATTATTTTTTGCATTAGGTTAACAAAAATTTACCTTCCATCTTGTGACATAACTCAAGAAGTGTGGACTATTTTTTAAACCACTCATGAAAGAACAAATCAAATTCAAGAGTCTAAAATTGAGCCCATTTTCTCATATGTATAAGCTATTTGAGATAAAAAAAGGAAAAGAATATTACAAAGATGTATAAAAGGTTCTTAAACTTGGTAAATGATTTGAAAGGATTGAGGAAGAAGTTTGAAATAATGGTCGGTTAAGAAAGTGTTAAAGTCATTATTGAAATCATGAACGATGAAGGTTACAGCAATCAAAGAATCAACTAACTTAACTAAGATAGGCATGGATGAGCTTATTAAGAGTCTTTTGACTTATGAGATGAAGAGGAAGCCCAAGAAGAAAAGATTAACCCTAAGTAAGACCTAGCCTTAAAAGTAATAAAAAGTAAAGTGAAGGAATCTTCAACAGATAATGTGGACATGAATTTTCTTGTAGAAGGATTTAGCAAGTTCCTCTCTAAGTCCGAAAAAAGAAATGAGATAATACAATTTCAATTCCTAACCTAATTGTGAGTTTAGAGGTATCATTGATATTCCATGTGTTAGTGCCTTCAAGTTATATTTCAAAACCTTTAAAGTGCTTTCAAGTCATTTGAACTAATCAAAGCATGACCAAACCTGATCTTTCAAGGCTAGATTTCCTTGAATGATTTCCATGCTAATAGCACAAGCAATAGTAGCAACAACAAACTTGAGCCATGTAAGCAAATATTGCCAAAGCTTTTCATCCCCAATGCATGGCATTTCAAGGAGATCCAATCCATGAAATAACTCTATAACAAGTTTAAAACCCTAGGTGGAAGTCTAATCAAGCCATTTAAAACCAAGGAGATGCAAAACAAAGGTAGAAAATCTGTCTTTTTTGTTAGCGCCATAATGTGCAATGATACATGTCTGACACTATAACATTATATCATAGTGCCTTGCTTCTACCTTGTGAAAGCATTTGGCACTGCCGTGCTTAGGCTTTGCCCACTTAAATTCTTCAAGTCTTATAAGGTCTTCTAAGCATGCCTCTATTACTCTTAGCTTTCTCCATCAAAATGCAATTAATTTGTGAGTGGCTAAGGTCCTAATACAGGAATTAAATGCAATACTACTCAAATTTAATGACCAATTAATCAATTTGCAAGATCTATTTCAAGGTGTTATATATCAAAAAGACTAAGATAAAGATAAGAAAAATTCATGTCATATTATTTTATTTGTAAATCTTTAGTTTAATCATATTTGTAATTAGTTATTCGGTAAATTACTAATTTTGTCTTTTAGCCTTTATTTATTACATATAACTTGTAATGTAACTTAAGTTGACTAGGGTTAGTTAGTATTAACTATAGTTTGTAAAGCTTATGAAAGGCAACCTTAATTAATTTATATTTAGTTTTATTGAATTTGAAAATTTGAAAAGCTTTGTGCTTTTTCGTTTTCTATGATGCCTTGATGACTCATATGAAATCTATCTTTCCTTTATCCAAGTACTTGCAAGGTAAGCTTGGTGATAGAAGAACCTTAGTGTGGAATCTATCCTTTATCCTTGGTTCACTCTCATATTAGTGTAACAATCCTTTAGGTTTGAGTGTCTAGTCTTTTTGGTTTGAATCAATTTTCTTATAAGTTATTTCGTGTTTGTTGAACTTCAACATTTTACATTTCTTTGATGGTTGTGTATGTTGATATTTGTGGGAATAATTGAGTATGTATATGGTGGACTTGAACTTATGATTGAGTTGGTCGATGTTAAAGTACAAGCTAGTAGAATTTTAAGATGAATATTACATGGAAATGCTTGGTGAATAAGCTGCGTTCAAGGCTAGAGTTTTTAGGAATCATTATGCATCGTTCATGACTAAAAATATAGGATTAGGGTTGTCATTATTGATCAAGAGAAGAAGGAGAAATAAGTAATTTGTTATAAGTCTGATAAGTCGAGGCACATTAGGCAAGAATGTACCTTTCTTAAGAAAAGGATAAAAAAGAAAAAAAATTCAAAAAAAAGGTCCTTACTACCACGTTGAATGGAAGCGATAATTCTAGATGAAACTAAGGAGAAAAAAAGAGAGAGCTAATTTCTACTTTTATGGTAAAGAGTGATTTGAAAGAAGTGATAAACAATTCTAGCTTATCTTCCTATAATGAATTGTAAGATGTTTTAGTTCTTGGAATAAAGGATTAATGAAAATCTTGCTTGCATGAAATTAGAGTTATACACAATAACCTGTGAGCATGATAGAACTAGAAATGAATTAGAAATAATTCATCTTGAAAAGGAACTAGTTGCCGAGGAACTGGATCATTTAACAAAGGTAAACAATGAGTTAAAAAGTAATATGTCTAGCTTAAATAAAATTCTAGAGAAATTCAAGATAGGCTGCATAAGATTAGATAAGATATTATTATCTTAAAGAAATGGCCTAAATAAAGAGGGTTTAGGATATAATGAGGTAACCCTTTCACTAATAATCATAGACCTTTAAAAAATTCTCATGTATTTCACTTAAAATACAAACATTTTGCATACTATTAGAAAATTTCTAATTAGGAATGGTAAACTTTTCAAGGTAAAAAAGGCTTGGGTTATTAAAGGGATTCATAAATCTAACCAAATTGGATCTAAAACAATCTGGATACCAAAGAAAGGTTAAATTTATTTGTAAGAGAGCCTTGAAGCTAAGAAGAAAAGATGAAGAACAAGTGGCTTATCAAGACATTGAACCAAAGTTTGCTTATCAAACCAAGTAAGTGATTGATTGTTCATTCATTAAAATATGCATGGTATATGTGGTATGATTGACTGAATGATTCTTGGAATAAATTACTCGCTTGGTTGCTATAGTTAATTGAAATGCAATGGTCAAATTATGCTTAATATATGTCTTGTTGTGCTAAATTCAAAGTTGAATTAAATGTATTTGAACTCATATTCAAAATCAATCGACATATGCATTCACATAATAATATGCCTCAAAAGATCAAAATATTCAAGATTTCTATCTTAAAGGTTTTAATTTAATTTTTGAATTGTTTTCTAGAAATTCTTTAAAATATTGAGTTTTTTTATATACAACGATGCATGTAAAGTCATGATTGTACATCAAATTCAACCAACTAGATTAAGCCACATGAAATCCAAATATTTATAAAAATATTGAATTCATAGCCCATACATTGTCAATATATGACTGTATATGTCAGTATCATTTTTTAAAATTGGGATTCACAAGCGTAACATGAACTTTTAGATTTCATGCTTGTGACTGTGAGTCACAACCATGATATTTTGAAATTTTTAAAGGGTTAAGATTGTACACTTAAAAATGTATGCCTGTACATGAGCTTATATAGAAGAAAATGATGCACTAGAATTGAAACTAATTTCCTAGCTAGCATACTAAACTCAAGTAATAAAGGAAAATATGTGAGAACGACTACTATATATACTGTTTACTATATTTATTCATTTATTATATTTATATTATTATATATATTTATTTTTTTCTACAATCGAAAATCATCATTAATATATAACAGAAATCCACAAATACTTATTGAAAATATATAGGTGGAAGCTTAAAACATGAATAGTATAATAACATATTGAAAACATTGTACAATTTATTGAAAATCATCATATATTTCTATTTCATAAAATTTATTGTACAAGGTATGCACATAAACTAATTACTAAAAAAAAAGTTATGCATCTAAACTATACATCATACATATATGAAAACTGTACATGGTGAGTATGAAAACTATACAAAGCGTGCAAGCTACGATACATGTTGTTTGCTACAAAACTGTATCTCATCCACAACCATCTCATGTCCTGACTTAGCATCCATTCAACTAATTTGTAAAAGAAAGAAAACTTTGAAGAGTGAGTGACAAGTCACCTAGTAAATATTTACTATTTCTATCTTGTAGCATCTCAAGCTTAGAATGGTCTCTCTAGGCCATGATCAAGGTTAGAAGAGAGATTTCTTTAGCTAGGATTAGATTTGAAAGAGTTGAGAGTGTAGAAGAGTCTTTTTAATGGTTTTATATGGTTTGTACTTGGAGCATGCTTATGCATCCTTTGGACACACGTTTGTGCGTCCTTTGAGTGTGGAGCATGACCATGCACCTTAGTGGCACATGATTGTGTGTCTCTTTTAAGTCATATTGTACAAAGAACATGCTCAAGCCAAAGGTGGAAAGATTGATATGGTCTATAAAATCACCAGGTAAGGACGTTCCATAGATAGATATGGGAATCAATGTCTTGACTTTGTTGTTTATTTAATTATTAATTAATTTATTATTTATTCATATATTACTATATAACCTATTTGTTTTACAGGTTTTACTTTTCTTGGGCTTGTTTAGGGTTAGATTCTTATATACAGGTATATGCTAAAGTCGATGTAAATAATTGTTTAATTTATTTTTATGCTCTTGTATGATGTACTCATTGCATTATGCATGTTTAACAAAGGGAAGTAAAGAATATCAAAGCATAATTAACATGGAACATATAGTAGAGGCCGATAATTAGATCAGGCCTCCTATTGGATAAGTAAAAATGGTTAGGTCCTTCACAAGGGATCTATAAGTCATCCATATTCATCGATATTTACTTTTCCTAAGAGAGTCCTTGGGTGGTGACTTTATATTACGCTTTCTGGTGGGTCAAAAATCCATTCACACGCTCTTCTTAGCTATGGTAGGATGACTAAACAAAAATGGCAAGTCTTACCTTACTTGTCATAGTGAAAGCTTGTCACACGTACTTTACCTTCTATATAACCTTGTATACCTTGTAACACATCCAAATGACCTATACGAGAGAAATATTTTTATTGCAAAGTTTTTTTATCTTTCCATCTAAAATTTACACCAGTTAGTCCTATAAATCAGATTCTTCTCCAACTGTCTGTCTTTAGGACATAGGAAGAATGACCAAAATATTTACACAACATTGAGACATAAAACACATTATGGATATAATCCATACTTGTTGGTGTCGTAAGTCTATATGTTACTTTACTAATCCTCTTTAACACCTCGAAAGGACCAAAATACCTCTAAGCAAGCTTTTCTTTTCTATAAAACCTCATAAAATGGTTATAAAAAATTATTTTAATAATACCTTATCTATCAACTACATAAAACTCTATTTGGTTTCTCTTCATATCAACACAAATTTTGTATTTATCTTTAATTAGTTTTCTTGTTGAATTTAAAGGAATATATGTTCAACCTCCTATTGTGCATTACTTCTTTATTAAATTGTCATGGTATTCTAAATAGCAAATTATAAGCATCCGTAGGGATAACATCACAAACTACCTTACCCACATATCTTATGTCAATAAAAAAAGAACTATAACTTGTTTGGTGACTTACAAGGTGTCTCTATTATTTAAGCGTTAAAACTTATAAGGTCTAGCATGGTCAAAGGTTGGTAAACTCAATTTCTTTATAAAGGTAGTAGAAGTAATATTAGTGCAATTCCTATTATCTAGAATCATTGAACAAATATTTTCTTTTATAGTACACCTAGTTTGAAACAAGTTTTCCCTTTGATTATCTTTTAAATTAACTTGGGCATGTAATAATTTTTTAAAAACTAATAATTCCCTTTGGTCAATATTAGCTAACTCTTCTCTCTCACTTTTAATCTCAATGTCTCTCAGAATTTTTCCATCTTGAAAAGCTTCATTTATAGTCACAATTTCCATTAAAGTCATGGTATTATTGTTAGGACAATTGGCTTGGAAATGGCCATAACCATAACATTTAAAACATTTTTTTTTTAGTTTCTAAGTGCATTTTTATTAGCATCATCGTGTACTTTAGGCTTCTCTTTGCTAAGCTCAACCATCTTTAATTTTCCAAAATCCTTACGTGGGGTATAGAGTTTGGTATAGTTTGGGGGACCTCTTATGATAATTACTTTCCTTGAACACTCTTCCAATGGTGGTGAATTTTAGGGCCTTAAGTTGTTTCTCCACCTTTAAGTTTAAGTTGCATATATCATGAAAGGAATGGTAGACTTGTAGCTACACCTTGTGAGCTATCTTTATATTCAATCCTCTAAAAACCTAGTTATATTATGCTTTCTCTCATTTTGTATATCACTCCTCATCTTCAAAATTTTAAATTCCCTCATATAATCCTTTGCCTTTTTTGGCTATTTACTTCAAATTATAGAGTTTGAAATAAATGTCCATTTTATGACTTCTAAGGAGAAATCTTTTCTTTAACATTTTCTTCAATTTATCTCATGATCTTACTCTTTTCTTCCCCTCTCCTTCTCTTTTCCTCTTCATAGTTTCCTATCATAATAAGGCATAATCTTTGAATTTAATATGACTACCCTTACTTCTTTTCATTATCATACTCTTTATAATCAAAAACTCTCTTAATGCTATAAAGCCCATCAATAAATAAATCTAGATTCAAGCTACCATCAAATCCAAAGATGTCTAACTTCAAACCACAGTCATCATCATCTTTCTTTCTCTTCTTTATTTTATAGAATTCGAGTTCATTATTAGAATTATTGGATAAAAAAATTCTATCATCATATAAAGGTATCTGGATGGTAGTTCTTTACCTATAGTGAGTTGTTCTATTATAGATCTCTTTTATGGTAGATAATTGAAGGGTCATTTCTAGAAGGCGGTGGGGTTCTAGCTTGGTTTTGGTTATTAGATCCTTTGCTTTATATCACCTTAGCCAAGTCTTGAGACATATTATGCATTAATCTTGTAAGGGTCTTAAACTTCTCATTCAATTTCTCCTTCAAATCTTGTATTTAGGTTTTCAATCTCATGTCACTAATTCTCTAAGGTGATGGAAAGGATCGAAAGCTTTCTCTACTAGCCATTAAATGATTTGGCTTAAGTTTTATAGGGTTAAGAAAGTGTTTGGGATAGAAATAAGGTTCTATAAATAGTGTTTCTAGGTGTAAATAGTAAATTCAAGAAGGTAAACAATGTTTCCAATGGTTATAGATGGTGTAACAAGTGTTTACGCCAATTAGACTTGGGTTGATAAGCATTAGGTAGGTGTTTGGGCTTAGGTTTTGTACTTTAGGCTTAGCAATGAATTTTGGGCTTGGATTAGGTAGTAAGGATAATTTGGTAAATTTGGAAAAGGATAGTTAAGTAATTTACACTAAAGATGAGGTAGTAACTATAGTGAAAAGTGATTTATGGAGCAATGAGAGTGATTAGGGTTAATGAAATTGTAATGATGTGTAAGAAGTAATTAATGAGGTTTAGATAAGGTGGTAAGTGATTAAGAGAATAATGATAATATTTGGTAGGGTTGATGCTAGCATATGACAAATGAAATAGGCAAGTATTAGTGTAATTAATTTAGGGAATCTTCATCAAAAGCATGCAAGCTAAGGTCAAAATGTGATATTAATAAAGGTAAAACAAAAAGGAATTATGGGTTGAGGTCTAAAAGGGTTGGTAATGGCTTATTTTTCTCTAAATTTCTAGCACTATTATGATCAAATTATAGAAATTTTCTGGCCAACTTCTAGCCACCAACCAAACAAAATTCACTCTTTGATAGCCTAACCTCAACTTAGGCTCTGATACCAAAATGATCAATAACTACTCACCAAAGTATGTAAACAACAAGCAACTTCCAAGACACAACCAACATGCAAGCTTAAATCATAAAAAGGTAGGAGATGGAATGAATTCATACAATCCAAACACAAACTTATTTAAAAGTAATAAAAAATGCAAGGATGAGAAAGAAGCCTAAAGCAAGCATCTACTAACTTGATTCAATTTCCACTAACCTTTCTTTACAAGAAGATTGGATAAAGATGAAAAGAAAATCCTAGAAACAACAAAGTTCAAGAAAAGATTCAAGAGAAATGCTTTTAAACTTTGAATCTATTTCGTGTTCAAGTTCAAATTTTTACATGAGAGATAATGACACTTATATATGTGTCTTACATGCAAAGGAAAATGACCATAGTGCCTTTGCTTTAAATTGCAAAAAAAGGTAAGAAAAATATTCCTACAACATGGAAATTTAATACATAAAATATGTGTGCGATGAGAGGCATGCTATACAGAGCAGAATGCACAGGTTATGGTGTTAGGCCATAGCACACGTGGGATGCACCAAACAGAGCTCACAGGCTACAATGCTAGGACACAACATGTGCAAGCATGCACAGGGCAAAATGCCCAAGGTCACAGTGCGCATAGGGCACCTACATACTACTTCATTTGTCGCAATGCTACAGATCTACACCATACCTTTCCTTGCTTGCACTTTTTTAATGCTTAATTCATTGTACAATGCTTTTGACTTGGCTTATGGATATTTGAAAGTGTTCAAGGCTTTAAGAGAGCGTATCAAATCCTAACAAAGAAGTAAGACATCTAAGCATATTAACAAACTTACTCCAAGGTTGTTATAAGTTGTGTGAAAGAGGTTAGTTCCTATAAAAAATGCAAATGGTTGGGGAATGGTATTCATATCAAAAGGCATTCCAATACAAGAAGAGTTGATGTGAAGACTAAGGAAGCACGTGTGTACCTTATTAATATTTTATATATGTTTTATTTTAATTTAGGTGTTTTATTATTTAGTTACTTGGTTTTTGTCATTTCATTTTAATTATAGTACATATAATTTATATTATAATTTAAAGTTAATTAGGGTTTGTTACTTTTAACTATAGTTTGTATGTACCTATATAAAGGTATCTAAACACTTTTATGAAAGCTTTTGATGAAATGAAAATTTAGAGAGTTTTATCTTTGGTTCCATGGAGCTTTGGTGACTCATGTGAATTTATATTTCCTTTATCTAATCCTTTTAGCAATAGGAAGTTGGTGATGAAAGAATTTAGGTAGTGAAATTAGATTCAAATTGGCATAGAGAATTCTTTAAACTTGTCCTTAATTTCCTTTATCCTTGATTCACCTTTAAGTTGGTAGAATCGTCCTTTATACTTAAGCCTTATTTTTGCAAACTTTATCCAAATTTGAGCAAAAAAATATAGTGGTGGTTATTGTGTCAAGTTGGTGGAGAAAACTTTTAGGCTTAATTCTTACATCTTTTACAATTTTTATCCAAGTAAATTGAGACTTATTTGAATTGAGTTTTGAGCTTTAATACTTCTACCTTTCTTACTTGGTTGTGTGTTGATTGATGTTAGATATATTAGAGTACTGATTGTCGTTTGATATGGTGATAGAGATTGAATGTTATAGAGCATGAAGTTAGTTGATTTTAGGGTGAATTCTCACATGAAAATACATGATATTAGTGGATATTTTGGGCTATATTTTTTTGGGTGAAATTATGTGTTTGAACATCAAAATTGTGATTTTAAGGTTGTCTCTTCTTAATCATATTGGTATCAGAGCCTCAATATTGTCTTAGTGTGTGTTTAAGTTGAAATTTCAATTGGAAGCATTGAATTTGGTGAATGAAATTTGTTTGAAAACCCCACATGTATTTTCTTTATGTTACTTGAAATTTTTGTATAAATAAAAAGTTGTAGCTAAAACTTATAATATTGGCTGGAAAGAAATTTTCTTTGCTTGAATGGTTGTTGAATGCAATATTGTGAGAAGTAAGAGTAAATTGAAGAAGAATTTGGCTAAAAAAATTTTGAACCTATTGCCTTGAATTCTTGAATATTGGTTGGGATTTGTGAAACAAATTGGTGTAAAAAATTTTTTTGAATGTGAAAGAGAAGTAGACATCATTTCTGTGTTCGTTGTCCTAGCCATTACCTTTGCGCCATGCTTTAATTAATGCACCAATGACCAAAAAACCATGTTTCTTCCCAATTTTTCTGTGTAGTTGGGTGTTGCAAGCCAAACTTGAAAATCTTCTATTAACCAAACCTTATACAATTATCCTTGTTTACCACCTTACTTATCAAACTTTTAATGCCCAAAGATTAAGCTACTTTCCCTCTTGCCTTTGCCTTGTGTAGTCATTTCATTCTTGTAATACTGGAGCAAATTTTTAGTCAACTACATTAAAATAATTGCATGCTTGCTTGCAAACTCTTTCAACCCTTAAATACAACCCAACTTATCAACTGTGATCCTACTATTCGCCACGTCTTTTTCTAACACAAGTACACCCCTTTTTCCTTAATTTTAGCTTCTTTTAACTAATCATCATTCCATTACCCTTAGTCAACCATAATCAAACTTGCTTAGGCTAATCACCTTAATCACAATTACATCCTTAAACCAAACCCTATTCTACAAATTACCACATTACCCTTAGGCCTTAATTTCCAAGCCCAACCCAAGAACCAAGCCCAAATACTTATCAAAACCCTAGCCCAATTCCATCCATTAGCCTAACACTATTGAAGCCCAAAACCCTATCTGAAAACACTATTTTCAATTCAAAAACACTGCTCATAGAATTACAAATTCATTCCCCTTAGTTTATTCTTCCCCTATTGATCCAAATTAAACCATGAAAAGTGTACATATGTTAGAAATCCAAAGTTTCAGTGGATATATAAATATCAATACTTTTTTTGATTGGTTAATTGGTATTGAATTGGTTTTGAAATAAACATATACGGGATATAATGATATACAGAAATGTAGGATTGTCACCTTAACATTTTTGAGCTTTGTAATTATATGGTGGAAAAATCTTAAAAAAAAAGAAAGAATTAGATCTTGGGATAGATTGAAAAAGTTGATGAGAAGAAAATTCTTTCCAAAACAAGGATTAGTAGTCAACAATAAGGAAGATACTATTGAGGAAGAAATGACAATAGAACAAGCTTGTGTGATGAAGGATGTGGATGAACACAAACCAATTGTTGCATTAGATAATAATGAAATGAAAAGTGAAGCCAAAGAAATTATCTTGTATGAGAATGGAAATATGATTGAAGAGAAAGATTTTTCAAGGTTGAGATTACAGAAGAACCAAGTGGTGTGTCAAGTATAGTGGTTAATGAGAAAATTATTTCCAAGGTAGAAATGGTAATAGAGCATAGTGGTTTGAAAAAAGGAGTTGATAATATGTGCTTGGTGAGTGACTTGAAAAATCCCTATTTGAGGACAAATCCTCTCTAAGAGGGAGAGTATGATATGTACTCAAGTAGCTCTCATCCTATCGAGTATAAGCAAAGAAAACCAATCATGTTCTTACAATTCATGACTAGAGTCAATCACACTAATTTTTGAAATTATCATGACAAAAAAGATGAATAAGCATAAATTCATGTCATGCATTAAAATAAATTTCAAGAATACCAATCCTTTATGGCAACATAAAGCATTCCAATTGATCAAGTGCTTCATACAAGCTATGAAAAAAAAAGGAAGTCAAATTGGGCGAAAAGCGAGTGAGAATGGAGTTGGGAAAGACAAAACATTTTTTCTACCTTACCGCACACTGTGGCACAACACCACAGCTCCCAACTTCTACCCAAGAAACTTTTCATGGCGCTACAACACCCAAAAACCTGTTGCAGTGCCAGCCACTTGAATTCCATTATTCTCCCATGCATTTCCAAGGTTCCCAAGCATTCATACTTCACTTTAAGCTTTTCCAATCAACTTGCAATGAATTCCTTGGGTCCTTTAACATTATTTGGGTGCAAATAACTTTCAATTACAGGACAATTCATCAAGGTAAAGCTCAAGCACAAAGGTCTTCCATTGTAAGAAGAGTTTATGTGAAGACTAAGGAAGCATACATGTACCTTGTTAATATTTTCTATATGCTTATTTTAATTTAGGTCTTTTATTATTTATATACTTGGTAATTTTGTCATTTCATTTTAATTATCATACATGTAATTTATATTATAGTTTTGAGTTAACTAAAATTAGTTTTTTCAACTATAGTTTGAACTTACTTATACAAAGACATCTAAACACTTTTATAAGAGCTTCTAATAAAATAAAAATTCAGAGAGTTTTCTCTTTAGTTTAATGAAGCTTTTGGTGGCTTAAGTGAATTTATATTTTCTTTATCCAATCTTTCTAGTAAGAGAAAGTTAGTGGTGAAAGAATCTAGATGGTGAAATTAGATTCAAGTGGGTAGAGAGAATCCTTTATACTTATCCCTAATTTCCTTCGTATCTTGATTCATCCTCAAGTTAATGGAATCGTCCATTAACTTGAGGATTAACTTAAGGCTCATTTTTTCGCAACATTTATCTAAATTTGAGTAAAGAAAATTTGATGGTAGTTCTTGAGTTAAGTTAATAGAGAAATCTTTTAGGTTTGATTCTTAAATCCCTTGCAATTTTTATCCAAATAAGTTAAAATTTGTTTGAGTTGTGTTTGAACTTCAATACTTTTACGTTTCTTATATTGATGTTGGATATATTAGAGTATTGATTGTGGTTTGATATGGTGATGAAGATTGACTGTTGTGGAGCATGAAGTTAGTTGATTTTAAGGTAAATTCTTACGTGAAAATGCATTATATTAATGGATATTTTGTCTAGAATAGGTCGTGCCCGATAGGCTGGCCATGTAAACCTGTGTAAGTGAAAGCCTAGTGTTACCCCCGTCTAGTTTTACACTAACGAATTGCTGACGACAAAACCCTAAACCCCGAAACAGGAACTATGCGTATTCAGACACATAACGACAATATCTCTTAAATCACAATGATGGACATTACAAAATTGAAAGAACTCGAATTGTTCATTGATCACTGCAAAATCCAGTCCTTCTCTTCTCGCTGGTCCTTTCCTCTCTTTCATCTGCGACTACCTTGAAAGGTTCCATTTGATTTATTTATTGGCTTTTTACCTAAATAATTTCATCCTCTATTGAACTGACTCGTTTCTCGAATGTCAAATTGGTTCATTTTAGTGTTGGAGCGAAGTTGCTACTGGCTTACTACAACAAAGGGGACTCCTGATCGGTACTCTTTCTCTGTCTTTTACCTCACTATCATTTTTCTGAGTCAATTGTTGATGAATTGGTTGTGTGTTTATGTATCTGTATAAAATAAGTATGTTGTGGAGGAGAGTGACGATAAACTAGAAGAGAATGAAGTAGCACAAGAGACGGTTGAAGAAGAAGAGGACGAGATAATTGAATCTGATATTTAGCTTGAAGGAGCAACAGTTGCGCCTGATGATGATTCTCCACAACAGGTACTATTATATTGTTTTAATTTATTGAATTTACAAAAGTTGAAGTCAATTTTGTTGTTGTTTATGTAATATTCTGGTGAAAATGAATCCTTATTTGTAGATGGGAAACAGTTCGATTGAGGTTATGGAAGAGAGCCTCGAGGCCAAGGCCAAGGCCATGGAAGCTATATCTGAAGTTACAATATTCATATGTTGCGGACATAATTTTAAGAGTTTCATAAGTGGAGATGCACGTTTGTTGAAGTTTATTATTTATTTGTATATTGCAGGAAAGTACAAGGAGGCGATTGACCATCTGACTAAGGCAATTTTGCTCTATCCAACTTCAGCATTTATGTATGGGACTAGAGGTAAATTCTTAGTGTTCTTTTTTGCTTTCCCATGTGATTGTAATAGTTTTATTTTTGTTAAGTTTTGGTTCTTGAGTGTTTTTATTCCTAATTTTGTGTACTTGTGATGCTTAGCAGCTAGTGTATACATCAAAATGAAGAGGTCTAATGCTGCCATCAAGAATGCTAATGTTGTTTTAGAGGTGCATTTTCTTATCCTAATATCCCTTCATATTGAGATTTCTATTTTTTAGTTTATTTACCTGAAGCTCTAAGTGTAGCATCATAGATTCTGAAAAGCCCTTAGGAGAAGAGTTTTAGGGTTAGAAATGAAATCCAGAAATAGATTGAAAGTCTAGAAGAATTCAGGGGTGAGTTAGTAAGTTTCCAGAGTCTGTGTGGCTTTCGTATGATTTTTTTCGGAAGGATTTGATCATGTGAATGCGCGCGAAATGAGTAATGCTCATTTTCCCATGTGCATGCCCGTGCACCTGCTTTGCACGCCCGTGCAAGTGCATGTATATAAGTGAGCCGAGAGAATTAAGATTTATTTCTCACCCACTTTCCATTTCAACCATTGTCTCTCTTGTTTCAGTTCCTCCCAACCTTAAAGAAGAAGTGCCTCCTCCAGTAGCTCCCGATCAAGCTAGAGAGCCAAGAAATTAGTTGAAAGAAAGTCTTCCAGCGGCAATGGCGAGAGGTAAGTGTTTGCTTACTTCTCCTTGTGTTTCCCAGCTAGCTTTGATGAAATGTGATGCTTGAATGAGTTCATTGCATGTTGATGAGCTTTATGCATGCTTATATGATGATGATTGTTGCTTGAGATGCTGAATTTTCCATCCATGAACCAGGCATGCATGTTGATTGCGTTTAGTGAGAGAATGGAGGTGCTTCCATGGCAGAATTCTTGTGAATTGATGCATGTTGAATTGGATGCTTGAAATGTGATATTTGAAGTGCTGGGAATGTGTGTTAGAAGTTAATTTGAAATTGATTGTGAATTGGTTGGTGAATTATGCATTTTCAGACGGGTGTTCTTGTTGAAGAACAAGACGCACGATCGTGTGTCTGCATGGCACGGCCGTGTGCCTTTATTTTTCCAGACACACGCTCGTGTGCATGCTGTGTGCACGACCTAAATTGAAGACACACGCCCGTGTGTCCTGGGGGACACGATCGTGTGTAAGCTTTTTCATGAATAATTGCCCAGAATTCCAGTAGCGTATACGACCAACCGCACGACCAGGGCACAACCCCGTGCGTCTAGGCACACGCCCGTGTGCCTTGCCATGCACGCCCGTGTGCCTTGCCCACACGCCCGTGCATCAGCAGATTTTCAGAGAAAACATGAAATTGAATTATTAAAGCATGAGAAATCAGTTTAATGACTAAAATGCTTCAGATAAGCATCAGATAGACAAAGATTCAGATAGCATGACATGCAACATAAGAGAGGATCAAGGGATCCGAATTCAACAGTTTTCAGTATTCAGAACCCGATGTACGGGTGAGAGTATAGGTGAACTCGAGGGGGCATCTGTGGGATTCAGCTTTTTGACACCAGTCAGATTGTTCAGCATTTCAGTTTCAACCTTCTGACACCAGTCAGATCGTCAGTAGTTATTATTCAGCTTTCTAGCTAGTAACTAGACTGTTCAGCCCACATGGCCAGGATGCCGAATCCTTGTATTCATCAAACTGATCAGCACAGCAGGTACCTTCAGGTACATACAGATATTCAGATATTAAGATGCATGCATCATCATTATCATCAGATATTCAGTTAGTATGACATGACATACACATCATGACATGAATAATAATGATATTAGTAAATCAATAAGATTCAGATAATCAGATTAATCAGTTTCAGATTCCAGCAAGCGACTAGATGTATGAATAGGGCCAAGGTCAGGTATGTTTGTGATTGTATGTTACTTGCTTGGGTTGAGGGAAGTAAGAAGCGCTGACTGGGTGATCTTTATCACTCATCCCCCTCCTTCTTCCATCCTTTTTAGGTGTTCGTGCTATTACCGAGGAGCAGGTGGTTCTAGGCTAGCGGGAGAGGGCCCACACCACAGTTTTTAATATGTACAGTTTCAATTTTGGACCTGTTAGGTCATATGTAACTTTTGTATATTATCAGATATATCCAGATTGTACAAAAACAGTTGTAAATATATGAAAAAGCCATTATGGGCTCATTATGTATTTCAGTTGTATGTATTTTCAGTTTACGCTTCCGTATTTGTATTCAGATTATATAATAGCAGTAGAAAATTATTTTTCGTAGGATTTCTGTCACGTGTACCCGTATTTATAGATTATTAATAAAAACACCTTGGTATTCAGTAGCAGGGGTACGCGTGGCGGCGGGTCCTACACTAAGCATGTATATATAATTGATAATTCTAGGAATACGGTAGAATGTTGTGTTTTTCAACTGCTTACTAAGATTTATTTTGAGAGTGCACCTTCATAGTCATGTGGCTTGAATTTGAGCAATAGTGGTATTGTGAAAATGTGTTTAAATTTGATGCATCTATAAGTTATGTTATGATAATTTTGCTTTGTGGGATGTTATTATAGTTTAATGCTTATATACTTGGTGTTATATGGTCAAAGTCCTCTTTGAAGTCAACTTTCAAGTATGGCTAGATATGACGATAAAGGATACTGACTAAGCATGAACTGATCTACCTTTCTAAAGAATCAAAGCAAGATAAAAGAATCATATCATAATGAATGCCCTTTATTCAATAGTTCACAACCTGCTAAAATCCTACTCAAAGTATAGACATCTCAATGAGCGACGAGTGATCAGACAACTCCTACTATGTAGTACACAAAGTTCCAAGTCAAGGTCATAGTTGTATTTATATGAAAAAAAAAAAAACTCGCCTGGATGGATATCTTTGATGGATGTTAGATTCTCTTTTATTTAAATTCAAATTACAGATATAATTGTGGAGGATCCTAATCCAAGAGAATTTGAATGTACATTTCCCTTTAAAGAATCTTGTATATAAATAAGTAAAAGGAAGTGGAAAGTGAGAGGAGAGGACCAAAAAAATATTAAAGAAAAAACTACACAAGTTACAATACGATACTCTTGTACAATACTAATATTAATGACAACATTATGGACGTAAAGATTATGATCACTGGGTAGAATCATGTCAAAAATTGTGTTTTGTGTATGATTTTCTATAGTTCTATTTACCCTCTTAAATGCGTAGTAGACCAACCTGAGTCTTTTTAGATTATAATTGCTACTACAATAACATATCTTATGTAAGACTTTAAATTATGTACATCAGCTATGGACGAGAAATCACATCAATAATTTTTCGTCAAAAAGGCACAAGCACATTCCACATCAATAGCTCTTACAAAATTTGACAATAATTTGCTATGGAGACAACCACTTTTCACAGGATTTGGGAGCATTCCCAAACATTCCCATTTTAGAAAATGCAGCCAGTTCATCCTCAAAGTTGGCATGTCATGGTCCAAACAAAATACAAATCTTGAACTTCAAATTATTGTAAATGATATCTCTAATGTTGCTTAGCGAGCACACAATTCTATCCCCTTGTTATCACGTCGTAGTCCAAACAAGATACAAATCGTAGACCTTAAATTTCTGTAAGTGATCTTTTTAATGTTGCTTAGTGAACACACAATTCTGTCCCCTTGTTACAAACTTCATTAGAAAAGCCTATTTTTAGGAGAAAAATGGTCATAAAAACATTTGTACTATATACAAAGGTTTTTCATTCTCAACATCGATAAAAGCAACAAACTAACAAGGACCCTAAATTTTGAGTGGACCTCTGTACCTATTGAAACCCTCTAATAGGTTTCAAATAAAAGCATTTTAAAGCATCAGACACCACGTCAAGCTCCTTTAAGGTGACACTTAAAGCAAACACCGGTAATTTCTAAAGCTTACGAACTTAGTAGTGGTTTGACTTCGATTGACGATGGGATAAATAATCAAGTCATTTGTGCACAATCACTAAAATGCCCATTGGGCCTTTTCATAAGAGGTAGTTGTTTATGCCTCAATGTTTATCACTTAGCTAGCAAGACAATCTCTCCACCTTTCTAGTCGTGCTCATCAATGAGTCTTTTGAACTAGTTTTATGTTTGGTTACAGCAGGTGAGTCTAATTAAGTTAGTTAATTTGTGGTATATAATGACATTCAGTAGATAACACCTATAAACATTAAGATCCAACCTCTTTTCTTCAGGATAACTACCACCTAATGTCTTAGGACATTGGTGCTATAACCGATATTGATTCTTAAGTTGGATCAAATCATTGTACCTATAAACCAGACATACACGATCACGTAAATTTCTTAGGTCTTTTAAGAGAAGGTGGTCAATTGCAATCCAACTCAAATCATGCTAGGAAGCTTTGTTGTGTCTCTTGACACCTTGATCGCAAAGACTAGTGACATTAAAAGAGAAGACATCCATCTAACCCATTGGGCAACACCTTCCATCATAAACTTTTCGAAGACAAAAGTTGACGGAGAAAAACAATAGGATTCCAAAAGATCTATAGTAAAGACACTTAAGAAGGATTATAATTTGTTTAGCATAAGCTTTTTGACCATCCTTATTGGTCAAATCTATGCAATCAACAAACATAAGGTATTATTCTCATAACCCTAAGCGATGAAGGGAGATCGTGCTCAATGAGATCATAGTAAAATTTTCCATTATCACCACGATTTTTCACATGATATCAACCAATAGTTTTGATCTCTAAGAGCCATAGAATACCTCATTGATAGAAAGCTCTTTGAAAAATTTTTAAGTAAAATTCTTGTGCCTATCTTGCAAGAATAAACAAGTAGGAATAATCAGTTATACATTGAATTGCACATAAACTAGTGGGTAGATTTTCCTAAGTTTTATTATTACTTTTTTTAGTTTAATACTTATTTACTAGTTAAATTTAAGTTCAAGCTAAAGGAAAAATAAACATCTATGTCAAGGCAATATAATTTTGATTAACTGATGGTATAAATGCATTGGTGAAGGATCGAGATATAATGTCAAAAAGCATACTTTGCATTACAAAGAATCCTTTCCCAAAAAAAAAAAAAAAAAAAAAAGGGAACAAAAAAATATTCAAGGTGTTGACCCAGAGTTAGTCTTTGCATTCTCATGATGAGAGGTGCATAGGCTACCCCTATAGCCTCTTAAATGGTAGGTTTTTTAGAAAGTCTATTCAGGATTTGCCCAACTATAAAAGTCTTGTGCTCGTTATCTCAACTCAACAAGCATGATTAGCCTTTTCTATTGTCTAATATTGCCTCTAATCTTGTGCTTACTCTTCATAACTTCAACCTAAGATAGAGATGTCACAGTCTCAAAAAGCCAAATGACATGAAAGACTTCCAAAACCATTCCTCTAGCTTGATCCTCGACCTCAGCATTGTTGGATGCCAACTTCTTCCTGAAATCTTCATCTTGATAGAGAATCTCCACCAAGTTAATCTCTAGACAATTCACTGCTTCCGAAGTTCTCTGATACTCTCTCTTAGACTAAAGGATTCAGTAAAACCTATGATTTTCAATTCCTTATTTTGCCTTTGCAAGCACTCTTGACAAAAGGTCAATTTTCGTCAATGAAGCCTCTCGTGTTTTGAGGAACTTTATATACGTCTTTGACTGTTCATCCATCTCCATCATTTCTCAACTCAAGGTAAACACTTAATTCATGAGGTAGTTTAACTCCTAGGGGTAATCACCCCTATGTAACAATGCCAACCATGCCTCATTGAATAGAATTGGCAACATATCAAGGACCTATAAAAAAATATTGGGTTACAAACATATAAGTGTGAGGAATAAGCATAAGAAAACAAGATGGACATTGCCTTCATAGTGTTCTCAATTAATCTTTTCAGCATTAAGAGAGTTGTCATCCCTTGAATCTCACCAATATTCTCAAGAGATGCATACCTACATCATCTATTACAAGAAGGAAACTCAATATTAACTTTCCTTGCCGAAAGTTCAATTAGATGGAGACCGAAATAACGGATCGGTATAATTCAACCTTTCCTTTGGAGTAGCCCTTATATGATAAATTTCGTTAATGATAAGTGGATTTCTATTATCTTATGATCTTTTAAAAGGATGGTCTAAAGGTCTTACACCATCATCTTACATTTGTGTACTGTCATTTTTGCATTCATGAAAGAATAACTTTTCAAGCAGCTATGGAGAGTCACATAATATATGTGTACCATGTGGTTGCATAAATTAGAGTAAATATCTTTTAGTGATTCCGTTTCTGTATGTTCTGACTTGTTTGGAATCAAAATATATGAAAGTTATATCTCCTTGTGGCAGAGTGGTCTGGTACCTAATATTCCGTCAATTGCTGAAATATCTAGGTTTTTGAATAAGCATTTCCATGTACTAGTTAATTCTGATGAAATGAGATTTAATCATCTCTGTTCAATTAATGGGGAGATCTTTGTTTGTTCGATGTGTCAAAATCCAAGTAGTGATTTATTGTTGGTTTTCATTTTAAATGATTTTCTTTATCTTGTACGTGAAATGGAAACAAAAGGTTTCAAAAGAAAATATTTTATTTTCTTACCTTTTTTCCGCTGCCTGATTGTATTTTATTTCTAACTAAACAGCAACATGGGATACATAAGGACAGACGATTAAATTTTGGATGCAGACTTATCAGGTGGATAAAGTGTTTGATGATGTTAGGTCTATTGTTGCCACTTGTCTGATTTATGCATTCCACATACAAGAGGCGTTGCTTCTAATGCCGAAATAAAAGCATGGTGTAACGCGGTACCTAGTGCTCTCCAAAAAAGTAGAGCTGATATCGGTGTAGATTCCTTAAAATGTTTTTACTGCTGTTGGCTGTATTTTCCAGGATAAAAGCAGCCAAAAAATATAGTTTGGTTTTGCTTAAGTTTGGAACTACTTAGATATATCTGAGTCACTTCTGGGTTACACAGATTGAACCTAACGCACACAGGATTGAAGAAAACCATAGGAAGTATGACAGATTACAGAAAAAGAGGCAGGAAAGAAAGATTGGGTGTGACAGACAACATGGTCATGCTGAACCTCAGGTAAATATATGATATATGCACTTTTTTCAATCTTATTTTCTAACGCTTCCCTACTTTTTTTATTTAACCATGTATTTATTGAAGGCTGCATATGAAAAGGGTAAGCAGCAAGAGCAGTCTTGCTCAAGTAGAAAACCTGGTGGCTTTCCAGGTGGCACACATGGGGGCTTTCCTGGAGGGTACTCCTGGGGTCTTCCCAGGAAGCATGCCTGGAGGGGTGCTTGGAAATGTTGATTTCAGCCAGATATTGAATGTTAAGTATAACGTCTCATATCTCACCGGCAGAATTGTTAGTGTATTATTTAGTAAATAATGAGTGGTTTTTGTTGACATTTTACACAGGACCCCGAATTAATGGCAGCATTTAGTGATTTAGAAGTCATGGCTGCTCTTCGAAATGGTAGCAATATAACTTGATATGCTTTTTTATTCTGCGCTGATATGACTATAAATTGGGGTTATGTAGGGGGATAGGTTTGATTGTTTAAATTTCATTTGAAACCTATGTTTAATGTGATGGGTAATTTTTTAACCTAGAATAAAGGCTGAGTCTGGGTCTGTAAGTCATCTTTTAAATTAATGGCAGATTATTTCTGTCTCTCCCTCTCTGACTTTCTTTTTTTCTCCTAGGATGTAGACTATTCTACCCTTAAAATATTTCTCTTAAGAGTCAAGTGCTTTCATGAGCAAATCTGATAGTGTTTTTTTCGCCATTATTTTCTCAGTTGATGGTTTTGCCGAAGAATCCAGCTAACCTCACTAAGCTTAATGCAAATCCTAAAGTGGCTCTTATAGTTGCAAAGATGATGGCGAAACCTGCTGCACCAAAGTAGATGGTTTTTTTGTTTTTTTATAACTGACATCAAATTTCCTCTGCATCTCCAAAATTTGGTGTATCTCTTACTCCCTGGACATGGTTATTGCAGTCACATTACTGTCTCGCCATGTAATTTTCTGGAGGATGACTGTGAAAGCATATTTCATATGAAAGCTAAAAAATCAGACTGTCATTCTGTGTATCCAGGATGGGTTTAAATCTTTCAAGGAAAAAACACTAGGGCAATTGGGCTGAGACTTACGTTGGAATTTCAGGAAGTATTATGACGTGGCCTGTTATGATAATTTCTGTTTGTAGTGCTGAATGGATCTACTGAATTCTGAAAGCAGGTTTGCTTTTGCATTGGAAGAGGAATTTGTTCTTATACAATTTGGAATTGCTGATCAATGTTCTGGGGTTTAGGATTTTATGGTTGAACTTTAATTAGATTTCTATAATATATTATCTAAAATAACACTAAATAATTTTGCAGATTGGGCCATATGGAGCTCTCTCTTCAGCGACAGTTGTTAACTTTTTAGCTGGAACAAAGAAAGATGAAGGGTGTCGGCAGCTAAAAGGTCAAAGCAACGGGAAATTGAAAAAGAAAGAACATTATTTGTTTTTACTGTTTGTTGGCATGCTGCCCATTTGATTATGACCTTTCTTGAGTTTTCCCTTCTAAGATACTAGGGCAAACATTGATTCGAATTGAGTTAAGTTTGAATATTTTTTTAATTGAGTTTGGTTCAAATAAAAATTAGTTTGGATCAAGTTTGTCGAGTCAAAAATAAGGGTGATTTGAATTCGATTTAAATAAAAATGATTCAATTTAAGTTTAGTTTAATATCAATTCGAATTTATAGTTGTAATCTATAGTTTAGATTTATGATTCGAATTTATGACTCATTGATAAAATGATATCGTTTTATTTATTTATGGGTAAAAAAATGTTATTTTTTATAATTATTTGATACAATTTAAATCGAGTTATAAGTTAAATTTGATTTAAATTAATTAAATTTGATTTAAATATAACTATTCACTTGAGTTGAAAGCCATAATCAATCAATCAATCTCTCTCTAGTTCAAATTCATTTTGGTTTCAAAAATGAAATGAGCCCTTTGACTTAAATTTAATTTGAATTAAATAAATTCAAATTAAATTAAATCAAATCAAATCAAGCTAAATCGGTTTTCGAGCTTGAATAAGTCCATTTTGGATCCAGCTTTAGTCAGGGCTATACTTGCCATGTATATTCTACTCACAAAAATTTGATGCCAATAATTAGTAATGGGTCGGGTTTCAACGATTACAACCCATTTGGTTTGTATCATAGTCGACATAACCTAGGTAGCGCTTAGTTAAAATTGAATTGGATACAGGTGATTTATTTCATCCTAATAATCACGACTGAAATTTTAAAATTAAATTCTATAATATGCTATCATTTTGAAAAATAATATATATATATATATATATATATATATATATATATTTATATCTATAATCACCCTATGAACAAAATAAAGAAGAAAGCTCAAAGCTTGTAGATTAGAATTCAACAAATTCAACTAAACTCTTAATTATATATTTTTTAAATGAAAAAATTTTATGTCGTCATCTCATATACTTATATGGTTTGGTGTAGACATTTTGCTTTAACCCAACCAAACTTTTTCCTAATGAAGATATCCAAGAAGTTTTCATATTGAACTTTTTTATTAGTGGACTAGGGCTCGAGACCTATGAATGACAAATGGACTATAAGCTTGTATTTAGACTTGAAGCCTTGAGCCCATAAGAACACCTATTAGGCCTTGTTTTCTTTAAGCAACAACCTTGGGTTATGTCTTGGCTTGTTTTGAGCCTTTTCAACATGGTAGAAGGATGACCTTCCAACTTAAGCACTGGCGCTTGCTTTGTATGTGTTTATCGATGAATCGTCATGGTATGCGAATAACCTTAGTTGTTTTTTAAAGGAAAAACCATTTAGGATTTTTTTGAAAACACTCTAGGATAAATACACACAAATAAAAAGGATATTTTGTAATGCTTAGTCCATGAATTCGTTCTCAAAGTCCATTAGGCTCCTGTTTATCGAAGGAAGATTCCAAAGGAATTGACAACATGGATACACTTCCCTAAAGGAAAAATCCAGAAACCCTGATTATTTCTGTTATCTTCTTTAGTTTGTTTTATACATTTGGTATTGTTGGTGGATACCCAGAAGTGGTCCTTAGAGGCATATGATTGGTGGGCACCTGCTCACCATCGTGCATTTTAACTTACCATTTTGGGGCATCCGCAACTAGTTCCTATAAAGTCATGAAACTCCATGTTTGAACATCGAAATATAATATGATTTGTAGTTATTAGATTAATTTGTTTTGATTATCAAGCATGATTATGCTTCATTAATTACACTAAATCAACTTGATTATACAACAGTTATCATCAAACAAGTTCATACACCAGTTAATTATGCATCATCACAATTGCAACAAGAAAAGTAAGAGAAGAAAGGTAAGAAATACTTACTTTTAATACTTACAGATGTTCACTCTTTCTTTAGATTGTTCTCTTTTTACAATTCACTCCTTAGCTAGCTTCTCCTCTCTCTCTCTCTCTTTGCTCTTTAATGAAGGCTTTCTGGAAACACTCAAGAATTTTGAATAAAGAGAAAATGAATTTTGAAATGAAAATATGCTTTATGTAGTCGCAAGAAAATTGTGCTCATACACGGTTGTGTATCTTAGGACGTAAGGTTGAGCATGACAAAAACTTAAATTTTTTGTGCTTTTCTATGGTATAGATGTGGTAGCCTCTAGAGGTGACAAGTGCGCAAGCCAAATAAAGCTCCTAAATTACTATTCTACCTTTAGGCTTACTCAACTCAATTTGTAACCCTAAAATCTCATTTTTCTCACAAATTTTTCTCTTAAAAAAGATGATTCTAACATTGGGTTGTTACACTCCCCCTTTTTATAAATAATTTCATCTTTAAAATTATCTACACAACTTTAAAGATCTCACTTTGAACTCTAACTTTACCTCTTAAGTAGCCTCATCATGTCTCTGTTGATCTTGGGCTTGCCTCATCCATTGCCTAATCAACTAAATCTGATCAATTATCCTTTGAGTCTGATGCGTTAAAAGTTTAAACTCTAACTTTCTAGTAAGTGTACTAGTTCAAAGTAATACGAGAAGTATTCAGGGTGTTGTATCCATGGGATCGCATGAGTAAGTACCAAGACATCACAACTCCTAACTTTATCTAAACTATCGAATACGAGTCGAAAATAAATATAAAAACTAAAGTCAAAAAATCAAGTAATTAAGAAGCACACTTAGGTAAATCGAATAACAATATGTAAGATGATGCTAAGATTTCAGGTTCACTAATTCACTGCAATATAGGTTTGCCGTATGCGTATATACCTTATGTTATTCATGTGACAACGAAATTCCTTTAATTGATCAACATTTTTTCTCAAGCAATATTAATCCTATTTAACAATCTAATAACATAAATATCTCTATCTAGGTTAAATTAAATGAAAATGCATTAAATTCTATGAAATCCACTAGCTTTCAACACAAACCTATTGTGCTTATAACCATTGCATGTCTTTATCAAATATATCTCTATATCCGATTAATCCACGGTTCGTATTCTCGTTGCTTTTATGCAATATCACCTATCGATCTCAATCACACAACATAAATCCTATTAAAATTGGCCAAGTTTTCAACAGGCATTAAGTTTATAATGCAAACTCATAGGGAATAACATGTTCGTAAATTATAATCGAATAACACTACACATTCATAAATTAGCTAACCCTAATCTTAGCAAAAATTATTTAGTACATCATTAAACACAAAGAAACAATGAGATTCAAACAAAGCATAAGCATAATGGAGAAATAAAAACAAAACCAGATAAAGTGTTGAATCTCTTATTGAAGCTGATGAAAAATTTTCTCACAATTGCAATCTGAAAAGCTTTTGATTGAATCTTCAAAAAAAAATATTGAATCTCTAAAAAATGTGTGAAAAATCTCTCAAAAACTCCCCTAGGACAGCTCCCCCTTTTTCTAAAGTTACAATAATATATATATAGTTAGGGTTAAGAAAAAATTTCACTCCTAGCGAAATTCTGCAAAAATTTGCCCATGCCACGGCCTTATGCTATGGCATGAAGGTTCTGCCTCCTACTATTGGGCCATGCTACAGCATGAAGATTCTGGATTGCATGCTGTAACATAATACCGTGGCATGCAGCTTCTAGAATTTTTATGCTCCTCCTGCACTACCCTATGTTGCGGCATGATGCCGCAACATGTAGCTTCTAGAATCTAAAAATTTAGTCCTATCAAAGTTGTAGCCCTGGATGTCTAGTTTCATTTTCATTATGAATCACCTCATTTGGACTTCGGAATCTCAAGTTATGACCATTTTAGTGCTCAGTGGTCAGACAAAGAATTTCACCAAAAAGACCTGAATTTGCGACAATAGTTGAGGGCCCAAACAAACTCGAATTTTTCCTCATAATAGCTTTTTGAAAAGCTTGAGATAACCACTACAAATTTAGTGAAGACTTCGTTTTCATTACAGAAATCAAACATATTGAAAATCCTTGTTTTTTTGCTGTGGCCTGCAATACTCTCTTTTCTCGTTTTTGCTCTAGTTGCTTGTTCTTCTTTAGACTAAATTCAAACCTCCGACTAGTCCTTCATAAGTGTCTTTTTGGCTTGATTTCCATTGAAATCACATCAAAATCAACATTTCCTTCAAAACCAAATATGAAAACCCATAATTCCAAAATATGCACATAATAAGGGTAAAATGGTCAAATCACACTTAAAACTCTATAAATTGACCACGAAATTATACATGAAATTGACAATTATTAGAGTCATTAAGATCCGTAATAGCCTCTAATTAATCTCTCACTAATTCTAATGCATAGGAGATCTATAACTCTTACTATACAAAACCTCAAATGGAGTCATCTAAATAGTCGACTGATAATTATTATTATAAAAAAACTCTATCAAAGGTAACAACTCAGCCCAACTTGACCTATGATCCATATGATAGGCTTTTAATATATCTTATAAAATCTGATTAGTCCTCTCAATTTGCCCATCTGTGTGTAAATAATACGTTATACTAAAGCACAACCTAGTACTCAAAGATCTCTGTAAATTACCCTAGAAACCAGATATGAATCTTGAGTTTTTGTTTGAGATTATAACTTTGAAAACTCCATATAGCCCTACTATCTCTTTAACATACAATTGACTTAACTAATCTATAAACATCTTCTCTCAAATAGGCAAGAAATATGTTGACTTACTCAGTCTATCTATAATCACCCATATGTTATTATAACCATGCTACATTCTTAGAAAACCTACTATAAAGTCTATGAAAATGCTCTTCTATTTCCATTTAGGCACACTTGGTGGCTATAACAATCCAAAAGGTCTTTAATGCTTTACTTTGACTTACAACAAGTCAAACAACTAGCTGTAACATCTATTGTATCTCTCTTTATATTAGACCACTAAAAATCCCTTCTAAGATCTTGACATATCTTCATACTATTTGGATATACTATGTACATCATACTATCCTTCTAAATAGAAAACATAGATATAGCTACTTTCTTACTTAAGGTATCAATAACCACATTGGTTTCATTCAAATGATAACTAATCTCATAAGCATAGTTCTTAACCAACTCTAACCATTTAAGCTATCATATTGAGTTCTTTCTGTGAAAAGAAATACTTAAACTCTTACGTTTTGAATAAATATTACACCTTATTTCATATAGATAATGTCTCTAAATTTTTAAAGTGAAGACAACTATAACCAACTCTAAGTCATGAATAGGGTATCTCAAATCATAATCTTTTAATTGTTTAGAGGCATATGTCATCAACTTACTAACCAACATCAATATTATGCCAATTCCCTAATGAGATGCATTAGCATATATATCATACTCAACTATCTTCTCAAGAAATGCTAGCACTAGAGTATCAATCAACCTCTACTTTAACTCTTAAAACTAAGTCTCATAATTCTTAGTCTAAACAAAAGGAACCTCTCTCCTAGTCAAAGAAATCATAGGCCTTGTTCGATTAGAAAATCCCTAAATAAACCTTTGATAATATCCAAATAACCTAAGGGAACTCCTCACCTCTTTGGTCATTCTTAACCTCTGAGTCAACTCTATAAACTCTTGGGATCTCACATACACCATGTTTGCACTCCTATACTCCTCAATAAATATCTGTCAAAACTTCTTCTAGCTCAATCTCTCCTTATCCATTGATATCCTTACAAGGTTCCACCAAACTCTTGATTACCTTTTAACATATACATAACATATCTCACCTTTTCTCTGTTAGACATGCTAAAAAACCTCATAGTACTTTTGACTACCTTTATCTACTCTTTAGTGGTAGTAGGATCTCTCAAGCCACTAAATCTTAGTACTTAATAAACTCTTAATTGTAGCATCCCAGGTTAGAAAAGCCCTTAGGGGAGAGTTTCGGGGTTAGAAATGAGATTCAATGAGAAATTGGGAGTCTAGTAGAGTTCAGGGGTGAGTTGGCAAGTTTTCAGAGTTGTGTAGCCTTCGTACGAATCCATTCGAAAGGAATCAATTGTACGAATGTGCGGGAAATAAGTGAAGCTTATTTTCCCTTGTGAACGCTCGTGCATCATTGATGCACGACCGTGCATGGCTTGTTATATAAGTGAGAGCCGAGAGAAATTTGGTTCTTTTCTTACCCAAGTTGCTTTAGCCGATTCTTTCTTTCATTTCAACAGTTCCTCCCGTTCCTAGAGAGGAGATTCAGTAGCCTTCAGCTCCCGATCAAGCTAGAGAGCGTAGAGAGTAGTGATTGAAGCTTGTTTTCAGAAGCATGGAGAGAGGTAAGTGTTCTTCACTTCTTCTCGCATTTTCCTGGCTTGTTTGATGAGTTGTGATGCCATGGATGAATTGATTACATGTTGATGATTGTTTGGAATGCTTATATGGCCTTGCATGTGGATTGTGATGATGAATTTCCACCCTTGAAGCATGCGTGTGTGTATGTATGGCTTTAGAAAGAGAAAGAAGAAGTTTCCATGGCAAACTTGTGATGAGTGAGTGCATGCTGTATGTGAAGCTGGGATTGTGATATTGGAAGTGCTGGGAATGTATATTTGAAGTGTTATTGCAATTGGTTATGTTTTGGTTGGCCGTTTTGTGTATTTTCCAAGCGGTGCTTTGTTGAAGAACCAGACGCACGACCGTGCGCCTGTATGGCACGGCTGTGAGCCTGTGTTTCTCTAGATGCACGCCCGTGTGCACGACGTGTGCACGGCCAGAAAATGTACTTGCATGCCCGTGTGTCCGCATATGCACGCCAGTGCGTAGGCATTTTCAGTGAAGATGAATAGTGAATTCTAGTAGCTTGCATGACCAGGTGCACGACTAGCGCACGATCCCGTGCGTCCGGGCTCACGCCCATGCGTCCAAGACTTGCACGCCCGTGTGTTAGCCATGCATGCCCGTGCAATTTTCCTGCATGCCCGTGCATCAGCAGATTTTCAAAAAATGTTTATTAATTGATTAATTAAGCATGGGAATTCAGAATAAAGGCTAATTGGCTTCAGATAAGCATCAGTTGAGCATGAAATCAGATAATAAGCTACATGTGCATATCATGACATGACATGTAGTTTCAGAAAGGATTAAGGGATCCGAATTCAGCAGCACTCAGTATTCAGAACCCGATGTACGAGGAAGAGTAAGGGTAAATACGAGAGGGCATTTGTAGGATTCAGTATTCTAACACCAGTCAGAATACTCAGCAGTATTTCAGATTTAGATTTTACCATCTGACACCAGTCAGATTGGGCAGCAGTTATTATTCAGCAGTTATTATTCAGCAGCTTTCTAGCCAGTAGCTGGAATGTTCAGCCCACATGGTCAGGATGCCGAATCCCTGTATTCCATAGTCTGATCAGCACAGCAGGTACCTTCGGGTACATTCAGTATTTAGTATTCAGATGCATGCATCCAGTTTTCAGTTAGTATGACATGACATACACATCATGACATGACTTAATAGTAAATGTATGAGATCCAAATGATCAGTTTTTCAGATTCCAGCAAGCGCATAGATGTATGATTAGGGCCGAGGCCCAGGTATGTTTGATTATTTGTGCTTGTTTGTGCTTGCTTGGGTTCGAGGGAAGTAAGGAGCGCTTACTGGGTGATTTTTATCACTCATCCCCCTCCTTCTTCCATCCTTTCAGGTGTTCGTGCTGGTTCCGAGGAGCGGTTGGATGGAGGCTGACGGAGAGGGCACGCACACACACGTCGATCGCAGTTGTATGTATTTCAGTTTTGGACCTGTGTGGTCATATGTATCTTGTGTATGTTATCCAGATGTACAGAAACGGTATATGTATATGTGTTAAGGCCTATGGGCCCATTGTACAGAACAACTATGTATATTTCAGTGATGTATATTCAGTTTCGCTTCCGTATGTGTAGAATTGTATAGTTTCAGGAAGTTTATTTTAATTTTCGTAGGATTCCCATCGCGAGTACCCGTATTTTCAGATTATTAATAAAAGATCCCCAATATTATTCAGCAGCACGGGTGCTCGTGGCGGTGGGTTCTACATTTGTTGGTATCAGAGCAGTTTGTAAGTGTGTGGTGCCTTTTCTCTCCTTCGCAGCCGTTGTCCAGACCCTCCTCACAGCACAGTCAGGTATTTATTTTCCAGATTGATTGTGTTATATGATTCTAACCCCTTGGTTGTTGGTGATGCTATAGATAGTGAAGCGTATGTCCCTAGATATCTAGACGAGACAGATAGTAGTTCACCCGCCCGTCCCATGAGTGTTAGTGATAGGCGACGCCCTCAGACTACCTCTCATGTGTCGATGAGACCTGATCAGTTGAGAGATATGATTGGGGATGTTGTCAGAGAGAGCCTCCAGTAAGCTAGAGTGGGTGTTATTCAGGAGCCAGACAGAGTTACTCCTCCTCAGTTTGAGAGTCATCAGATTCCGAGGAGAAGACATTCCCAGTCACAGCATCAGTCGCAGCCGCAGTATCAGCGACAGTATCAGTATCAGTCGCAGCCTCAGTCTATTAGAGAGAGACATCAGTATCCAGTTGGTTATGCAGATTCCAGTCAGAGTATGAGTACAGATACAGTGGGTACTAGTTCTTCAGGTAGACTTCATCCGATCTACCATCTACCAGGGCCGTATCAGCTAGTCAAATTCAGTGGATCCAGAGATCCAGCAGTGGCAGAGGACTGGATAGAGTCAGTAGAGAGTGTTATGGGCCTCTACACGTTATCAGAGAGAGAGAAAGTTAGATATGCAGTGTTCCATCTTAAGGGTGATGCTAAAGTTTGGTGGAGTCTTGCCAAGGCTTCCATCAGCGAGGAGCAGATGACATGGGCGAGATTCAGACAGCTTTTTGATGCAGAGTACAGGAGTATGGAGGTGATTTATGCTAAGGCCCGGGAGTTTATTGATTTGGCTCAGGGGTCGAGTTCAGTTAAGGAATATGCTACCAAGTTCAACGCATTAGCGAGGTTTGTCCCGAGTTTGGCAAGGATAGAGTTGGGCCGAGTTCAGAAATTTATCCATGGGTTGCATCCTGTAATTTATAAGGATGTGATGACAGGACCAGAGCCTCCCCAGAGATTCAGTGATGCATTGGGGAGAGCACTTAGATCCGAGGCCGGTTTATAGAAGATGGGTGCTTTGAGCAGTGCATCTGAGAGAGTTCAGAGGTCAGATGACAGAGATAGGGGCAAGAGGCCGATGTCAGCCAAGAGATCTGCCCGGGGTTTTTAGAGTCAGAAGCTGAGAGTTGCGCCCCAGCCACCGCAGTGTACCAGATGTGGCAGGCACCATTCAGAAGAGTGTATGGCCAGTCAGATAGTTTGTTATTGGTGCCATCAGTCGGGGCACATGATGGCAGCGTGTCCATCCAGACTTGGAGCTGGTGGTGAGCCGGGTCGAGGTGGAGCTGGTCAGTTCAGAGGCCGAGGTGGTCCACCCCGAGGCAGAGATAGAGCAGAGAGAGGTAGAGCAGACTTTCCCAGAGCTGGTGGTAGAGCACCTGAGGGAGGTGCCGGTCCTTCCAGAGTTGGCAGAGGCAGAGCCAGAGTCTATGCTGTTCGTTAGGAGCAGGCAGAGGCCATTCCCCACGCGGTGACTAGTCAGTTACTTTATTTTGATACTCCTTTATTTGTGCTTGTTGATTGTGGAGCCACGCACAGTTTTGTATCATGGAGTGTAGTGGAGAGATTAGGGGTTGACCCTAGTGTGGCCAGTAGGAGTATCCATGTAGAAATGCCAGATGGGGGATTCGTGTTGAGTGACAGAGTCCTCCTAGATCAGGAGGTAGAAATTATGGGTAGACAGATGTTGATTGATTTGATTCTGTTGGAGTTAGCAGATTTTGATATGATATTGGGGATGGATTTTCTGGGTAGATATGGTGCAGAGATAGATTTTGGAAGGAAGAAGGTGAGATTTCACATAGGCCCTGATCAGTTTGTGTTTGGTAAGGGTAGAGTAGACAGTCTGATGATCTCCAGTATTCAAACGAGTAGATTGTTGAGACAGGGTTGTGTCGGATACTTGGCCAATGTGGTATGTAGCAGTTCAGTGGGTCTGAATATCGAGGAGGTACCAGTGGTCAGAGAATTTCTTGATGTGTTTCCAGATAAGTTGCCAGGGTTACCTCCAGACAGAGAGTTGGAGTTTAGTGTCGAGCTTCTTCTAGGTACGGCTCCAATTTCCAAGGCTCCGTACCGAATAGCTCCAACTGAGCTTCAGAAGTTAAAGAAGCAACTTCAAGAGTTGACAGATAAGAGGTTTATCAGGCCCAGTTGTTCACCTTGGGGAGCTCCGATTTTGTTTGTTAAAAAGAAAGATGGGTCGATGAGGATGTGTATCGACTATAAGGAGCTGAACAGAGTGACAGTAAAGAACAAGTATCCCCTGTCGAGGATAGATGACTTATTTGATCAGTTGAGAGGGGCAGCAGTGTTTTCGAAAATTGATTTGAGATCTGGGTACTATCAGGTCAGAGTGGTAGACAGAGATGTTTCCAAGACAGCTTTCAGGACCAGATACGGGCATTATGAGTTTGTGGTCATGCCATTTGGGTTGACTAATGCTCCAACGATCTTTATGGATCTGATGAACCAGGTGTTTCATGATTGTTTAGACCGGTTCGTGGTGGTTTTCATTGATGACATTCTGGTGTATTCCAGGAGTGTAGCAGAGCATGAGGAGCATCTCAGATATGTGCTTCAGAGATTGAGAGACGGACAGCTGTTTGCCAAGTTTTCCAAGTGTGAGTTCTGGCTTGATAGAGTTACTTTTCTGGGTCACGTGGTTTCAGCAGATGGCATTTCAGTGGACCCCAGCAAAGTAGAGGCGGTTTTGAGTTGGCCGAGACCGAAGACGGTAAAAGAGGTACGTAGCTTCCTTGGGTTAGCAAGTTATTACAGGAGATTCATTGAGGGATTCTCTAACCTAGCAAGGCCTCTCACTGCCTTGACTAGGAAAGAGGTTCCATTTGTTTGGTCAGATGATTGTGAGGCAAGATTCCAGGAGCTTAAGCAGAGGTTGACTAGTGCTCCAGTTTTAGCACTACCTCATGAGGGAGTAGAGTTTGATATTTACACAGATGTGTCCCATCAGGGGATCGGGGCAGTGTTGATGCAGAGTGGTAGAGTTATTGCTAATGCCTCCAGACAGTTGAAAGATCACGAGATGAGATATCCCACTCATGATTTGGAGTTAGCTGCAGTTGTGTTTGCTTTGAAGATTTGGAGACATTATCTTTATGGGGTCAAGTGCAGCATTTATTCAGATCATAAGAGTCTGAAATATTTCTTCACCTAGAGAGAGCTTAATATGAGACAAAGGAGATGGCTAGAGCTGGTGAAAGACTATGATATTGACATCAGATATCATCCAGGGAGAGCCAATGTAGTGGCAGATGCTTTGAGTAGGCGAGTAGCCTTATCTAGTCTTTCAGTCCAGTCAGAGCTGCAGTATGAGATAAGCCGAGAGCAGATTGAGATAGTAACTGCAGGATTCTCCAGATTACAGATCAGATCTTCTCTGTATGATGAGATTAGAAAGTGCCAGATGTCAGATGAGTGGACTCAGAGTATACTTCAGAGGATGTCAGAGATAGCAGTGCCAAACTTTGAGTTCAGAGATGAGATCTTGAGATTTAGAGACAGAGTATGTGTGCCACAGAGTTCAGAGTTGAGGTAGAGGATTTTGTCAGAGGTGCACAGTACGGTGTATTCAGCACACCCAGGCGGTACAAAGATGTATCAGGATCTCAAGAAGAGTTTCTGGTGGTCAGGCATGAAGAAGGGCATAGCAGACTTTGTTTCCAGATGTCTGATATGTCAGCAGGTTAAGGCAGAGCATCAAAGACCCTCAGGTTTACTTCATCCCTTGAGTATTCCTGAGTGAAAGTGGGAAAATATTTCTATTGATTTCATTTCTGGTCTTCCCAGAGTTCAGAGAGGATTCGATGGTATATGGGTGATTGTGGACAGACTGAGTAAGTCAGCTCATTTTCTACCAGTCAGACAGGGCATGTCTACAGATCAGTTGGGGAGACTGTACATCAGAGAGGTGGTCAGACTCCATGGTGTTCCCAGGACTATAGTGTCAGATAGAGACTCCAGATTCCTATCAGCTTTCTGGATATCATTACAGAGGGCCTTGGGGACCAGATTGCAGTTCAGTTCAGCTTATCATCCTCAGACAGATGGCCAGACTGAGAGGGTGAATAAGATTCTGGAGGATATGCTCAGAGCTTATTGTATGGACTTCCAGACTGATTGGGTAGAGTTGATTCCCCTCATGGAGTTCGCTTATAATAACAGTTATCAGGTGATGATTCAGATGGCTCCATTCGAGGCATTGTATGGTCGGAGGTGTAGATCTCCTCTTCATTGGGATGAGATTGGAGAGAGAGATTCTCTGGAGACAGTTGTGGGCCCAGAGATAGTTCAGGGCATGATTGAGCAGATCAAGATTATCAGACAGAGAATGAAACAAGCCCAGGATCGACAGAAGAGCTATGCAGACTTGAGACGCAGAGAGATTGAGTTTTCAGTAGGCGACATGGTTTTTTTTAGGGTTGCTCCGTACAGGTACGTTCTCAGATTTGGCAGGAAAGAGAAGTTGGCCCCTAGATTCATTGGTCCCTATGAGATACTTGAGAGAGTGGGGACAATTGCCTACAGATTGGCTTTACCAGCTAGCATGGACAGGATTCATAATGTCTTCCATGTGTCACAATTGAGGAAGTAAGTGGGGGATCCTTCTCATGTGCTTCAATTTTCAGAGGTTGAGTTGGTAGATGATCTGAGTTATCAAGAGCTGCTAGTACAGATTCTGGACTATAAAGTCAAGGTTCTCAGGAACAAGCAGATTTCCCTTGTGAAGGTCTTATGACGCAGTCAGAGAGTGGAGGAAACCACTTGGGAGGTAGAGTCTAAGATCAGGGATAGGTTCCCAGAGTTATTCAGATAAATTCTGGGGTCGGAATTTTTATAAGGGGGGAGAAAATGTATCATCCCAGGTTAGAAAAACCCTTAGGGGAGAGTTTTGGGGTTAGAAATGAGATTCAGTGAGAAATTGGGAGTCTAGTAGAGTTCAGGGGTGAGTTGGTAAGTTTTCGGAACTGTGTGGCCTTCGTACGAATCCATTCGAAAGGAATCGATTGTACGAATGCGCGGGAAATAAGTGAAGCTTATTTTCCCTTGTGCATGCCCGTGCATCATTGATGCACGATCGTGCATGGCTTGTTATATAAGTGAGAGCCAAGAGAAATTTGGTTCTTTTCTCACCCAAGTTGCTTTAGCCGATTCTTTCTTTCATTTCAGCAGTTCCTCCCGTTCCTAGAGAGGAGATTCAGCAGCCTTTAGCTCTCGATCAAGCTAGAGAGCGTAGAGAGTAGTGATTGAAGCTTGTTTTCAGAAGCATGGAGAGAGGTAAGTGTTCTTCACTTCTTCTCGCATTTTCCCGGCTTGTTTGATGAGTTGTGATGCCATGGATGAATTGATTACATGTTGATGATTGTTTGGAATGCTTATATGGCCTTGCATGTGGATTGTGATGATGAATTTCCACCCTTGAAGCATGTGTGTGTGTATGTATGGCTTTAGAAAGAGAAAGAAGAAGTTTCCATGGTAAACTTGTGATGAGTGAGTGCATGTTGTATGTGAAGCTGGGATTGTGATATTGGAAGTGCTGGGAATGTATATTTGAAGTGTTATTACAATTGGTTGTGTTTTGGTTGGCTGTTTTGTGCATTTTTCAAGCGGTGCTTTGTTGAAGAACCAGACGCACGACCGTGCGCCTGCATGGCACGATCGTGAGCCTGTGTTTCTCCAGATGCACGCCTGTGTGCACGACGTGTGCACGGCCAGAAAATGTACTTGCACGCCCGTGTGTCCGCATATACACGCCCATGCGTAGGCATTTTCAGTGAAGATAAATAGTGAATTCCAGTAGCTTGCACGACCAGGCGCACGGTCCCGTGCGTCCGGGCTCACGCCTGTGCGTCTAGGACTTGCACGCCCGTGTGTTAGCCATGCACGCCCGTGCACTTTTCCTGCATGCCCGTGCATCAGCAGATTTTCAGAAAATGTTTATTAATTGATTAATTAAGCATGGGAATTCAGAATAAAGGCTAATTGGCTTCAGATAAGCATCAGTTGAGCATGAAATCAGATAATAAGCTGCATGTGCATATCATGAGATGACATGTAGTTTCAGAAAGGATCAAGGGATCTGAATTCAGCAGCACTCAGTATTCAGAACCCGTTGTACGGGGAAGAGTAAGGGTAAATATGAGGGGGCATCTGTGGGATTCAGTATTCTGACACCAGTCAGAATACTCAGCAGTATTTCAAATTCAGATTTTACCATCTGACACCAGTCAGATTGGGCAGCAGTTATTATTCAGCAGTTATTATTCAGCAGCTTTCTAGCCAATAGCTAGAATGTTCAGCCCACATGGCCAGGATGTCGAATCCCTGTATTCCCTAGTCTGATCAGCACAGCAGGTACCTTCGGGTACATTCAGTATTCAGTATTCAGATGCATGCATCCAGTTTTCAGTTAGCATGACATGACATACACATCATGACATGACTTTATATGTTAATAGTAAATGTATGAGATCCAGATTATCAGTTTTTCAGATTCCAACAAGCGCATAGATGTATGATTAGGGCCGAGGTCCAGATATGTTTGATTATTTGTGATTGTTTGTGCTTGCTTGGGTTCGAGGGAAGTAAGGAGCGCTTATTGGGTGATCTTTATCACTCATCCCCCTCCTTCTTCCATCCTTTCAGGTGTTCGTGCTGGTTCCGAGGAGTGGTTGGATGGAGGCTGACGGAGAGGGCACGCACACACACGTCGATCGCAGTTGTATGTATTTCAGTTTTGGACCTTTGTGGTCATATGTATCTTGTGTATGTTATCCAGATGTACAGAAACGGTATATGTATATGTGTTAAGGCCTATGGGCCCATTGTACAGAACAGCTATGTATATTTCAGTGATGTATATTCAGTTTCGCTTCCGCATGTGCAGAATTGTATAGTTTCAGGAAGTTTATTTTAATTTTCGTAGGATTCCCGTCGCGGGTACCCATATTTTCAGATTATTAATAAAAGATCCCCAATATTATTCAGCAGTAGGGGTGCTCGTGGCGGCGGGTCCTACATTAATAGACTGTAGATGGCATACAATCTTTCTCTACCTTTTATAACTCTCAATCTTAGAACTTAGCCTCAACCATTGATTTATCATGAGCACCTAGAAACCACCTCTTCTTATGGCCTCCCTAATAATCTGTCATACATCTTCTACACTCAAACTCACTTAGGTGGCTTGAGACCTTCTCCTAGCACTCATGGGTCTAATAGATACACTATTTTTAATGTCTTCAAGTTTAGGTAACATAGTCTTCATATTTAGAATTTTATTACAGAATGTTAGAAAATTAAAATTTTATTGAACAATTACACTTAATGGGTACTGTGAGCACTAACTACTGGGATATGCTAACTCTAGACTCATATAATTTTGCAAAAATAATATACTTTAAAAATAACATTTTCATTTAAAACACTCAAAAAATCAATTTTTTGAAAATCAATTTGAAAATACAGCTTAGTTCTTGCTCTGATACCAACAATTGTAATACTACTATAATTTTTTTTTCTCCATATATTATTGAATATATAATAGTATCACAAATAAATTTAGTTAAACATATTTACTTTGTGGAAACTTAAACCATACGTTCATTCATGCATTGTGGAAGGGTAAAACATTTATCATTATTTAGTGAAAACCTCATTTACTATTAATGCATAATAATGTTTGAAAATATAGATATAAAACTATAATGAAACTTAAGTTTTAATACTCATAGGATGTATATGCTTAAAATGATCAAAATATATGAAACTATACAATACATGAAAACTTTATAATATCTAATCATATGATATCCCATCCAAAATCATTTTATAACACTCGTCAGCAGCTCAAACGTAATCTATAAGAAAAGTAAAATTTTGGAATAAGTGACAAGTCACTCTATAAACATTTATTAACTTTACATACATAATCTTATTATTTAACATTGTTGTCTTATCAACTTATATTAATATTTCTTTTCTTATATTTTTTACTTATCTTATTACTCTTATATTATCTTTTCTCTTGATCATGATCATGTCATATATGTCATGATATGAAACATGCTAAAATCCATGACTTAGCCCAAAGATTTGCTTTCTTAAAACATGTTTTTTGAAAATTGAAATTTGATCTTAAGATCATAAATCTTTTCATAATTGATCCAAAGATTTCATCATAAAACTTATTTTAAAATCTTTCTTTTCCATATAGATCATGTATAAAAATTATTTCTTAAAACATTTGTATTGATCAAATTGATGAACACAAAGATTCGACATCCCAACCATGTGAGTTCAACTAATGCACAACTAAGACTCTCTATAACAGATACTAGTTTCCCTTCTTAATATGTGTGTGAATCCATAAATACCGTCTTGTATCCACCTCTAAAAGATGTCTAAAAAATTAATTTTTCTACTTTAAAAATTTATGTGTAACACCCCAAGTTAGAATAGTTTTTTTAGGCCATGAATAAAATTTAAAAGAGAGATTTTATAGTCAAATCAAATTCAAAAGAGTTGAGAGGGTAGAATAGTTATTTAGAGGCTTTATATAACTTATACATAAGTCTTTTAATAAGGTTTTTCCCATGTACAGCACTGGAAGTTAGAAATTTGTGATTTCTTTATAACATAATCATACATCCTTTAAACACGCAATCGTGTGTCCCTTAAGTTGTGGAGCATGATCATGCATATTAGAGGTACATAACAGTCTGCCCTTCTTGAGTCGGTGCAGTTATATAAAACAAAGATTTCGTATGTTCAACCAGTTTCACTTATTTTTTTTTTTCCTTCAACTAACCTTAACCAAAGATCAGAGAGAGGGATCAATCTATTGGTCAACCATTCTAGCTAGGAATCTAGCCAGAGTTAGAGAGATTAAAGCCTTTAGTAGTTTTAGGTAAATGTTTCCTTATATTTTTCCTTCTTTCTATAGCATGTATCTTCTTGGATAAGTATAGTTAGTAAGTAAACATGTTTATAGTTTTATAAACTTGATTTTAAGATGTTGATAATGAGCTAACAGAGATCTTTGGACGTAAAAGCACACCTAGAGTACTTGTATGTGTATATGTGTGTATTTAAAGGTTCAAAAGCATGTTAGGTTGTCTTTATATGTTATCAGATGATGAAGATTTGTGATAGAAGCATGTTTTTGCATGTATGTATGTTAGAATAAGTTTGATTGAGGATTGATAGAGATTTGGTTGAGTTTGTGTAGTTTTTTGTAAGTTTTAAAGGTGGAATTACGAAAGTAGAGCATGATACACACTAGTGTGTCCCAGTGCACGTTTGTGCAATTGTGTTTTCTGTATGGTCACGATCATATATGTGCATGCACGACTGAGGTCAATATAGTAATGCCTTTGGGCACATAACTATATGTCTCAATGTCACACTCACGTGCGATTTCCTATTTTTGCATGTCCATACTTGAAAAGGTCATAGTTATGTGTCAAGTTTTGTTGTAGGCCCTTGCACGTATGGTCAAGAATATGTGTGGTGTACACATGACCATGCATCTTGAAGTGCACGACCATGTAGCTAGCAGAAACAACAGAATTTACAAAATAATAGAATAATTAGCAATTTAAGTAGAATTCACAAAATGCAAAATAGAATATGCAAAATTAATAATGTAACAAAGAACAAAAAGCTATATTTTTCTAAAATCACTAAACTAAACTCATATAAGTAAGAGAAACCTAAGAGTAACCTCGAAATAGTGTATATAAGCATTAGATTAAGATTTTCAAATAGAAATGGAAACAAAAATATAAATAGAAATAGTTATAAAGCAAAACATATAGAATAGAAAACTAACAGATACATAACATAAAAGAACTTATACGAGACTTATTAACAAACTTAATAAGTTAGAAAACCAAAAGCTTTAGTAAGAATATACGAAACAGAGCTACAAGAGTTAATTTAGTTAAACAAGAATGTAATCAAAAAAGAAAAAAAAAAGTTATCACGCATGAAAAACATTACATGACATACCAAACCAATGTCTTTAGAAAGGGATCAAGTAATCCACATGTATATAAGAGTGAATATGAGGGGGCATCTATGAGATTTCAACTTACTAATTACAGTTGGTATGGTTATATTTTAGTTTACTGGTCTTATAACTAATATGATAGGATATTTTCAACTTACTGGCATATTGTTGGTCTAGTTCAGCTCACATAGCCAATATGTTGAATCTATGTATTCATCAACTTCATCAGTATAGTAATTTTAGGTACAGCTTTTACGTGTATAAAATATATATTTATAAAAAAGAGATTTTAGATGCATTTTATTTTCGGATCCTTAGATCCCAACAGTGTTTTTAGTAACGTTTTCAATAAACAAGCCTAAGGGCAAATACATGTTTTCAACATATTTCATACTATGACACATATAGCATAATATGACTCAAAACATAGATAACAGTATAAAAATTAAAATAAGCAAAGAACATCAAATTAATAACAAAGTAAGCACAACAAGGTCTAAGACAAAAACATTACATTAGATGGATGGTGCTCAGTATACAAGTAAAAACTTACCTATGAATATTTTGGAATTTTCAAAAATCTATGTTTGTAATTATTTTAAAATAAAACTTGTTTGTCCTATCTTCTCTCATGTTTCTAGATGTAATTTTTCTCTTATCACCCTCACTTCAAATGTAACTTGAGGTTTCTAATTTTTCAATATAAAATTTAGAATAAGAATTACTTGATTCATTCATAGAATTATATAATTAGAAGACAAGGCATTGTAATTACTTAAAGACTCGAAAAAGAGAAAGAGCATACTTAAAGTCTCAAGAATTGAAAAAACAGGACTTAGCTTGATTAATTAGTCCCCTCTACTTGGGGATAGACATTTGTTTAAATTATATACTGGCACGTTTGATTATATGTTACAGTATGCATGTGAGGTTTTATTTTTCACAAATATCACCTCAAAAGTAGGTTAGAACAGGTGAGACTAACAATCAAAACCTTCAATTAAATATTAAGTCATGCAAAACCTTTCAACATAACATGTTAGTTAAACCCCTCGTCGAAACCTTGTTTGCTAAAACAAATCGTACACTTCTAATAGGTGGAAAACTGATTAGTAGTTATGTTAAGTTTGACTTAATTAATATCTTTAGCTTGTTCAATAAAGCAAAGGTAGAATATATTAGATGCTAAGTAGGGATCATATTTGTCAATACGTAGTAAGATGTAGTATCCACCCTATTGATACTAGGAATCACAAGTGAGGTCATATGATTTGTTAGGGTAACACTTAACTTGAGATAATATGCTTTTGTTGATTAGTTTGTTAACCTATCTAATTGGGTTGGCTTGACTTGTTAGACTTTTTCTGTTCAATAGTGAGGGTTTTTGGCTTAAGGGAAATAGTGAAAGCATTTAATAAATCTTGTTTAAACATAATATTAATAATCAATTAATCAAAATATTTTCTATACTTATAGATTCAAAATCATCATGACATTATCAAACACGATACTGTCAATATTAGACAAAGAAAATAGGCTAGATGGCACTAATTTTCCTTACTACTATTAAAATCTTCAGATTATACTCAAGCAAGAAAAATAGTTGTATGTTTTTAAAAAGACTGAGGCTGGTTCTGATGCCACTAGAAAGGAACATGATACTTACTAAAAGTGTATTAATGACTTTATGAAAGTCTAATGCCTCATGTTGGCACCATGACACCTAAGCTATAAAAGCAATATCAAAAGATGAATGTCTTATCTATTATCTATCAATTATATAATATGTTCAAGACTCATAAGAGATCTAAAATTTATCAAGTGTTGAGCACTTTATTCAATTGTAAGCTAAGTGAAGGTGACAGGTTAGCCCTTAAGTGATTGAGATGATTAGCTATATTAAGTAGTTGTTAAGTTTATTATGGATCGTGAACTTTTGATCAACCTAGTATTGAACTCTCTTCTTCTCTCATCGGAGAATTTTATTATGAATTTCAACTTAAGTGTGAAAGACATGACTTTTGTTGAACTATTGAGCTTGGTGAGGACCATAGAGCAAGATATGAGGAAGGGTTTCTATTTGATACCAAGGCACCTAAAGCTAATGGTAAGGGTAAGAATAAGGGCAAATCTAAACCCAAAGCCCAGACTCCTATTCTATAACCAACTGGTGATATGGGAAAGGAAAAGTTGTTTTATTCTTTTGTAAGAAATTAAACCACTACAAAAAATATTGCAAAGTCTTCCTTAAGCAAAAGAAGAATAAGTCAGTTGCTTCTACTTTATGTATGTTTGTTATCAAAATAAACCTTACTCTTAATTCATCTTGGGTCATTAACACAGGATGTAGTTCTCATATCTTTTTTTATAGACAGGAACTAAGGTAGAGTAGATCAGTTAACCAAAGAGAGGTAGACCTACACGTTAAAAATGAAGTGAGGATTAGAGTTTTAGCTGTATAATCTTATTAATTGAGTTTTCCCTTAATGCTTGTATTAAAATTGGAAAACTACTATTATGTATCGAGCATTTCTAGAAATTTATTTTTTGTGTCTATTTTAGATAAAGAGGGATATTGCTTTTTGATAACTAATGGTGTGATAACTATTAGTTTGAACAATTATCTTTATGTAATTTCTTAACTAATAAATATTTTGTGTTAAGGTAAGTGCCTTATAGTAATGTATTGTTTAATGATGTACTTTTATTGATTATTAATAATAAGAGATATTTTCAATTATATTTTGTTTGATACGTATCATATATATTTAGTATGGTATAACTGAGATGAGAGAATTAATTAATAGATTGTGCTTTTCATTTTACGATGTACAATTTAGAATATGAGTTACAGGTAAAATTTTTAGAATTATATAACTATAAGGTAAAATGTTAAAATTACTTGAAGACTTGAAAAAAAGAAGGAGCAACATACTTGGACTTTTGAGAAATGAAAAAACAAGACCTAGGTTAATTAGTAGGTCCTCTTAGTTCAAGGTGTGACATTAGTTAAGCTCGTATACTTGCACACTTATTTTATATGTTGTAAAATGCATGCTAGGCTTTATTTTATGCAAATAACACCTTAAATATGAACTAAAACTTATGAGAATAAAATTAAAAGCCCTCAATAAATATTAATTCATGCGAAACCTTCCAACATAGCATGTTAGGATACACCCCTCTTCATTGAAACTTTGTTCGCCAAAGTGAAGAGTACATTTTTTCAGGTAGAAAATTGATTGTTGGTTATGTTGGGTTTGACTTAGCTAATATCTCTTACTTGTTTTTCAAAGCAAAGATGAAATATGGTAATGGTTGAGTAGGGATTGTATTTGTCAATACATGGTGATATTTAGTATCCACCTTACTAATACCAAAAATCATAATTGAGGTTGCATGATTTATTAAAGTAATGTCTGACTTAAGATCATGGGCTTTTGTTGATTGGTTAGTTAACCTACCTAAGTAGGTTAACTCAGTTTGTTCACCAAGTAAAGGTTTGAGTTGACTTAATGAGATCTTGTTCCACTAGGAAATCTATTAGAACTTCTCAAGTTTAGGAATGAGGGATGTTGGCTTAAAGAAAATAGCGAGAGAGTTTAATAAAAACTTGATTAAACATAATATTAATAAACAATCAAATAAACTTTTTCTGTACATTATAGATTAGATCACCATGAAAATACAAACAAGTTACAATTGATCTTGTATAAGAAAAACCAGTTAAGCGACATCATTCTATGGATTATACTACATTAGGAAAAGTGATTGTATGTCCTTGAAAGGGCTTTTCCCTTTGAGCTTGCATCCGACGCCACTAAAAAGGAACAAAATACTTACCAAAAGCATCTTGATGACTTTATTGAGGTACAATGTCTCATAATGCCCTCTATGATGCCTAAGCAATAAAAAGCAACATAAAGAAATGGATGTTTAATCCATTCTTTTTCACATATATAAGATGTTTAGTACTTGTAAAAAATCTGAATGCTATCAAGTGTCTAGCATTTTTATTCAGTTATAAGTTGAATAAGGATACAATTGTTAGCCTTTAAGTGAGAAGTGAGTTTCAAATCTATTTGTATAAGGTTAAAAGTGAAATGAACAATTTAGTTCGGTTGCAATTGTATATTGGTTCAGATTGATGCTTGTCTAAGTTGTTTATTAAATTTGATTTGATCGTAGTCAAATAAGGTTAAAATATTAGTTATTTGGCCCACACATGATCGTTGTGTGACACATACGGGCATATATCTATATAGATTAAAAATATCTCATAATCCTTACCTATTTGTGTTAGTGCATAAAATTCGAAGTGATAAACATTAGACATACAACCGTGTGTCTATTAAACACACGTTTGTGTGTTTGTCCCTATATAAAGAAATAATTTTTCTCATTTCACATATTTTTCCATTTTTCTAGTTGAAAAAGACTTTTCTGCTCTTAAGTTATTGGCTAGACTTTATCATCTCTTCCTTACTCAAAGTTGTGTACCATCATTGTAATAGAGTTCTTGATACATGATAGTCTCTCAATTTGTGCTTCATGTGGATGGCTATCAGTATCACCATACTCTTAGGTAGAAAGTGTCTTTAGAATTGTTTTACACTACATAAAAACCGATGGAGCTATCACATGTAAAGTACATAGTTTGAACCTTGTATAGTTTATATTTTTGCAATTTATGATTATCGAGGTATCTTAAATTAGGATCAATTCATGTACATATGTTTTTAGGTTATTTTATACATGTTAATTGGGCATAGAAGAATAGGTATGGAATAAAAATTTTGTGATATATTTTACTGTGCCCAAGCGTATACAAGCACTCCTCAATTTTCTTGACAAGATGACATACTAAACTTTCTTTCTGGTTGTCATCTCAAGAAGAGATACAACGTTTTTCATTGACTTTATCCATTCCTTAATTGTGGCATGGTCTTTAATGCCTATGAAACTCTATGGTTGATAGATGTCTAACAACTTCTAAATCAGATGTAACTAAGTCTTGGCTATAACCAAAGTCTTTTATGTCTCTTCTACGAATTCCTAAGGTTGTGGCACTCTAACTAACTTGCTTTGTTATGTAACCACTTTGACCTACTCTTTAAGCATCTCTTTAATCATATCTCTTACCTTAACAACACTAAGTCCTAGTTGTGGGGCTAAGGGTGTTGTCCCTTCTTCTGGCACCCCTTGTACATTACCGTTTTGATTACTAAAGCATCTACATCTCCTTATCATGAAAAACCTACATCTGATTAACATAATTTTTAACTATACAAGTAATTTAATACTTGCTTACAGTGGTCAACTGTGAGTGTTTTCAATATGGTGTAGAGAGACTTACTTTTAACTCAGTTACACATATTGGGATATCTTTTGGGTACCAATATCTACATATCTATCGCTTTTATATTAATAGATGTAACGCTCCCCTCTAAAGGTACTTCCCTCAAGGAGAAAGAGCTACTTTTATTAACAACAAGGCACAATGACTTAACAAAAATGCAAATAAAACAACTTATGTAAAATTACAAAAATGCCTTTAATAAATAAACTATAACAAAAGCAAGACAAAAGATGTCCATGATCTCTAAACATGAAATACAACATCAATACACATAATAATGTATGTAAAATATAAATGATTGTCAAATATCATAAACAAAACGCAAACTGGATAAAAGATTGTTATGCCCCCTACTCTACATTGATGTCTATGCACTACAGATTTCATGCTCTCTTATCACCTGTAAAAATAAAAAGGAAATTAGTGAGTGATAAATCACCTAGTAAGAGCAATTGACCCTATAACTTATAATTACTTCTTTCTATTATGTTGTTTCTTTATACACAGTCATTTATGATTCTCTATGATCATCTTGTGGTAACTCTCTACATAGTATGCATGATTGATATGGTGAAAACAAGTATCTTTTAAAACCATGTATGTTATAGAACTATATTATGTTGATCGAGTTAGGTTAGACATAGAGGTTTGGTACCTTAGTCATGTGAGCAACTAATTATGCAAACTATTACCCTTACTCATACTATTGGATTATAAAATTGACTATACCTTACCATAGACATATGTAAGGGGAATTTTATAGGAGTCCCCTTGTATTTACCCTTAAGAAAACATATCTATTAATATGACTATCATAAGAAAACATTTTTTTAAGTGTGGCTACAAAAATTAAATGCTTCGACATAACTTCGACACCTATCTATATATGTCCTAGTTCTTTACATGTTATACTTGATCAGGTCCCACACAAGGCTACAAGCTACTAGTAATCCATCTATCCTATGACATTATCCCTATTATATCTTTACACCCTAATTGCGAAAGCATGTAATAAAAACTAGTCTTATGTGAAATCATGCTATCATATGCTCTTATGTACTATTTGCATATATTGAAGTCTAACTAACTTTTGGCTCGAACTCACTCTTTCGAATGAACTCACTTTCACCTATTTTTGATATTTTTTATGCCTAACTGATATGTACATTTAGTTTGGCATGTTATACACTACTGTGTACCCTAATTGTCCCTATTCGTTTTTTAGACGACTCTATGTTCAAACCTATGTATTTAAGATTTTTGATCTTTCATTCTCTTGAGTGTATAGACATACATCTTTTGTATATGATCATGTACCCTCTATACTTGATGCATGAATTGCCCATGCATGGTTTAACATAATCATTACTTAACATATAGCCGTGTAGGTCCTATGTATAGGTATACATAGACTTTATGTATAACTTCTTTTTTTCCCTTCACAAGCAGACCTCAACCCCAAAGGTATTTTCATCTTTTTACTTTGATAAAAGAACTCTTTGTACAAGCGTTCATTTACATAAGTCCTATGTGGTGTTGAACGGTTATACGTATCTTTTGTATATCATCCATATTAATTGTTGACTCTATCTTAGAGAGATATACCAGAGCGCACTATTGTGTACATATTTGCACAATGTGATTTTATGTCTATCATGATTGTGTATGAATTTTGTCACAGTTGTGCAATATGTTTTAGAATTTTGATTTTAATCATCTTTATTAGATACCACACATAATCTTAATTTTGATCTGTTCCCTAAGGTCTCTAACATTTTATCAACATCGTAAAACTCAAAAATACGTAACAACATGTATAAATCAAGATCAAACATGGTTCTCTTTCTTGTTTTCGAATTACATCAAATATAACCTTTTAGCTATGACTTTAATTTATCTGTAGATTAACAAGCATTTCATTCATACTTATTCATCAGGTAAACTAGTTAATCAAGGCAGTAAATAAAACATATTGATCAATGTTGAATCTCTTGAGCTTATATGGCAAATAACCTAGAAGGTTTGGGGTGAATAAGTTATTTTAAAAATTTTTATAGACTCAAGCTTTTTGTCAAATTCAATTAACAAACAAAATCACTTAATTAATTTAAACCTATTCAAATCAACCATGCAATCATCCAAATAATATAAAACAATAAACACAAATAGAAAAAGTAAGGGATAGAAATTGCTCAGCCGATTTAGAGTGGTTTGGAGCTTCTCCACACCTTCTTCGTCCACTACTTCAAGCAACACCGCTTGAAGATTTCATTCCACTAACTTTAACCCTGAAGTTACAATAGTTTTGACATAAGGGATTTCGCCCTTCTTACACTAGTTTTGATATAAGAGATTGTGCCCTTAACTTAGTTTTAATAAGGATTATGCCCCACATTAGTTTTAAGGGATTGCGCCTAAGGGTTTATGGAGCAGAAATGCCTCACAAGGCAGATATACACTCAACTCACAAGGTTTCTCTTAAATGATTTACAAATTAGTTTTTAGTGAAAGAGAATGTGGAGAAGAATTAGAGAATGAAAGAATAAGAGTCTTTGGCCTTATTCTCTGACTTTTGAATCTTTAAATTAGCTCCAATTTATAGTTGGTGGAAAGATATAGTCATTACAGCTGATTTGGAAATCATTGGGAACCTTTTGAAAACTTGCATGAACGTGTCTTTCTCTTGCACAATTGTGCTTCCTTTATTCTTTGCTTTCTAATGGTCATATTTCTCTTATCATGTGACCCACACGGGCGTGTGACCCACACACATGGTCGTGTATCCTTGATACTTCAATTTTTTAATATTCTAAAAGGCCACATAGTTACATGCACGATACCTGCACAATACCCGTACGATCTTCACACGATCAACATTTTCTAAGTAACACAGACGTGTGTCCAACAATGTTCTTCTTACATGAGCACGGTTAGAACTACATGAGAGGGTGTCCTTATGACTTGATACACAATCGTGTGTTTGAAAAAACACAGGGTCGTGCGCCTTACATTCTTTGCATGACTTATCCCAGTTGTGTGTTGCTTTTATAGCACACACACACTCGTGCGTTTTTTACATACATGGTCGTGTGTCATGCAGATTCTACAAAACAAAACCTTTATTCCTTTTTGTCATGTTTAATACATGCATGAACCAGTTAGATGTTTTAACATATGTTTTGCATCAATTCAAAATCTATCGAGGTCCAATAATCTCCCCCTTTTTTATTTGATGACAAAATTTATGTTAAAATGTAATAAAGCACAATAAACATCAATTTTCAAAAAAATTTCAGTAAGGTACAAATATTATACATTTTAATTTATTTTAACATATCCACACATTTTCTCTCCCTTTTTGTTATAAATCAAAAAGAACATGTTAAAATGTTTTCAATTTAACATAAATAAATTTCCATTTTTCTAAATAAATTTATCGAGTAATTCTCCCCTTTTCAATTTAATTTAATTTCACATTTTTTTTAAATCATTTCAAGCTCCCCTTTTCTAAAGAAAATTATGATATCAAAAGTAATGATCATAAAAAATAAACACACCCTCTCACATGATCATATCATGAGCATACAAAAAACATCCAATTTGTTATTTCTCCCCCTTTTAGAAAACATGTATGCATTGAAATCATCATTTTCATTAATGGAATATGAACATTAATGTATTTGAGGGAAATATTTATAGAAAATCAAAAACTTAAGCAACTAAAATCTTTTCTGTAATTTTGTGTCAAGCACGGTCGTGTAGACGTGATACACGGGCATGCATGTAACGGTCGTATGTCTTTTAAGCACCAAACCAGGACTGGGCAAATGCATCATGCACGGTCATGCAACTCACATGCATGGTCGTGTATAACCTATAAAACTCAAAAATTATGTAGAAAGCTGTAAATTGACACAGAAGGCTTTTTCAAAACATTTTCAAATTTTTCAAACTTGATTTTTATCAAATTAAAAACAATGAAAATAAGCTAAAAGTATATTTCAAACATGTCTAGAACCATTTTAAACACAATTGACATATTTGAAACAATTTTTCAAATTATGGGGAATTTTAGGGAACATTAAACATGTAATGCACAATATTTGATCAAAACATTACAACCACATTAATTTTGCATGTTTTGACCATAGGGGAATCTCAATGTATGAATCCATGTCATTTGCAATCAACATAATCAAATTTGATCTAATTTGACATGAATTTTAAATCATATACATGTCATAGCTCAAACATATATACATATCATGCTTGCATCAATTCAACTCAACCAATCAAGCAAGACAAGTAAAAATATGCATATCAATTCAGCACAGTTACAACATGACACTTACATCATCATCAATCAAGTATATTATAAAAATAAGGTTTGGGGTACTTACTTAGATTTATGACTTTTTTACACCACTTTTTCATTCCTTTTTAGTTTAAAAGCACAAGAAAACTCGTTTTTCTTCATCTTCGTCATTCGAGTCTTCCTTGCTTAATGTGGCAAGTATTTCTTTTTGGATTTTTTTTTCTTCATTCGAGGATATTCTTGCCAATAATGCCCTTCTTTTCTGCACTCGTAGCAAGTCACCACTTTTTTTTTCTTTTTCTTCTTTCCCTTTGATAGGGACTTACTGAACTTCTTAGAAAGCATCTTTAAATCCTCTTCATCCATTGAGCTCTTCTCTTCCGTTAAGTTCTCTTTGTTTACACTTGAATCCTCATCAACTTTGAGTGTGATATTCTTCTTCTTCTTTTCTTCCTTCTTGGGCATCTATTTCATTTCATGAGTTGGAAGACTCTTGATCAATTTGTTCATGCCTACGCTAGTCAAGTCTTTTGATTCCTTAATTGTTGTCACTTTCATGCTTTAAGCTTCCAATAATAACCTTAGCACCTTCATAACCAACTTAACCTCCTCAAACCTTGTACCTAATCCTTTCAATTTGTTCACTAGTTTGAGAAGCGTTTATACATTTTCATGATATTCTCCTCCTTCTTCATTTTGAATAATTCGTACTCACAGAAAAGCATCTCCATCTTGGACTCCCTTACTTAGCTTGTACATTCATGAGTTATTTGGAGGAACATTCAAGCTTCATGTGTTGTTTCACAAAAAGAAACATGGTTAAATTTTGTGGCATCTAAAGCACAAAACAACATATTCAATGCCCTTAAATTTAAAATCATTAATTTTTCATCATTCTCATTAAATTCCCTATCTTCCTTAGGCATACTTGTATTTGATTTATGGGAACAAAATCACCCTTATCAATAATTTTTCAAATCTTATAGTAAATTGATTGAACAAAAAATTTCATACGTATTTTCCATTGACCATAGTTTTCTCCACAAAACAAGAATGGCCTAAGTGAACAACTCCTTCTTCGAAAGTTAGTTTTTGAAAAATGTTTGTCATATAAGTTTTGAAAATGGATCTTAAACTCTTAAAATCGATAGATTTTCGAAAATAAGAGTTCAGACTCTGATACCAATTGTTAAACCCCTTTAGCTTATATGGCAAATAACCTAGAAGAGGGAGAATAGGTTATTTTAAAAAATTTTACAAATTCAAGCTTTTTGTCAAATTCAATTAACCAACACAATCAATTAATTAATAAAAACCTATTCAAATCAACCATGCAATCATCCAAATAATATAAAGCAATAAACATAAATAGAAAGAGTAAAGGATAGAAATTGCTTAACTGATTTAGAGTGGTTCGGAGCTTCTCCATGCCTCCTACGTCTACTACTTCAAGCAACCTTACTTGAAGATTTTCTTCCACTAACTTTAACCCTGAAGTTACAATAGTTTTGATATAAGAGATTTTACCCTTCTTACACTAGTTTTGATACAAGGGATTGCACATTTAACTTAGTTTTAATAGAGATTACATCCTACACTAGTTTCAAAGGATTGTACCCAAAGGTTTGTGGAATTTTTACATTAGAAATGCCTCACAAGGCAGATATATACTCAGCTCACAAGGTTTCTCTCAAATGATTTACAAATTAGTTTCTAGTGAGAGAGAATATGGTGAAGAATTAGAGAATGAAAGAATAAAAGTCTTTGGCCTTATTATTTAACTCTTGAATCTTCAAATCAGCTCCAACTTATAGTTGGTGCAAAGATATAGCCATTACAGTTGATTTAGAAACTATTGGAAACTTTCTAAAAACTTACACAGGCATATCCTTCTCTTGCACGATCGTGCTTCTTTATTCTTCGCTTTTCAATGGTCATATTTTTCCTATCGCACAACCCACATGTGCATGTTCCCCCATACACATGGTTGTGTGTCCTTGATATTTCAGTTCTTCAATATTCTAGAAGGCTATACGGTCGCATGCACAATACTTGCATGATTTTCACACTATCAACATTTTCCAAGTAACACGGGCATATGGTATAGCTACATAGGCGTGTGTCTAGCAATGTTGTTCTTAAATGAGCACAGTTAGAATTACATGAGAGTACATCCTTATGACTTGATACACGGTCGTGCACCCTACATTCTTTGTACATGGACATTTTGCACGACTCATCCCAATCGTGTGTTACTTTTATATCACACACATGATCATGCGGCTTTGATATACACAATCATATGTCATGTAGAATCTGTAAAACAAAACCTTTGGTCCTTTTTGTCATGTTCAATGTAGGCATAGACTAGTTAGATGTTTTAACATATGTTTTACATCAATTCAAAATCTATAAGGGTCCAACAATCAGGAATCCAAATTATGCATTAACTTTCTAAAAATTAAAAAATAAATCTAATTATTTATTCTTAAGCAAGAAGGTTTGTTTTTGGGTTCTCACTCTTTACGGTCACCAAAACACTACTTGAAAGGGTTGGAATGGCACGAGGGTGCTTTGGTGCAACTGGGAGAGATAGAAATATATTAGGGTTGTATCTATTCAACAAAATAATTGTTTGATTTCATATAGTTTTGTAGGTTGGACTTATTGGATGCATGATCATGCATCAAATCAAAACTAAGTTTATGAATGTTTCTCACTTAATTCAATATGAAAATTGATTCATGATCATGTCTATCTTATGCACAACCATACATCAATCTTAAAACTTAAACTTTAACCCTTACCATGTTGGTTCTAACTCCCAACTTAACTGTATAAATATAAATGAGTATAATGCCTATGAGATGTACCTGTGGGTGTTATAGATGTTAACTATTGTGTTGAGCTTACTAGGTTCGTAGAATGGGTTTTCCTGGGCTACTATTTGAATCTCTGAATAACTAATTATCTAAGGATTTTCTTTACCACCTTCCATAAGCCATTATGGAAATTTTAATTGCAAATGTGTATATGTTTAGAATGTGGTACAAACCCTCATTCTAGTATCAAATTATTGATGTAATTTTTTGTCACTAACTTGATGTTCACAATTTAAAGACTTGTGCAAATTAGGCTATAATAGCGGTTATTAGAATTTGATTAAAATCTAATATTTATTATTATGGAGAATAAGACACGTGATCTTTAACCCAATTTGACCATATTATAGGTTTCATGGCGAAGTTATTAGGTTTTGTGTACTTATTAGAGAATGGATATAACAAACAATGTATGTACTAGTTCATTAGATTTCTAGTTATAATCTCCTTCTCTCTTCACTCATGATCTCGCATGGCTTGATATATTCATAGGATTGATGAGGAAAAGTTACGTTCAAGTTAAGATAATCAAGAGATTATTAAATCAAGTATAATTTTATGAATATATTCCTATTCCAATTAAACTTAAAGAAAATGTTTGCAATATATCTTGATTTGAAAGGTAAAAATAGCTTCACTTTGCTATCATGGATAAGGAATAGAAAACCTTTGTAGAGGTACTGAATCGATTCCATACTAAGCGAAAATCTTCTCACTACCTCAAGTTTCTTAAACAGATATTCTGTAGACTAAAAAATATTGTATAACATCTATTATTAAACCATGTGGAGGTAGATTACTTCTCTTGTTACTTGCGTGACACGAAACTATTAAATGGTTAAATAAAATCCTCTAATAAGCAACCAAAACATACATTATTAATCTTTCACCCCCCTTCCCCCTCAGTTTCCCTAAACATCAAATTTATATTTATTAATTTTTAAAAAGTTAAACACTCATCTATTGACTAAAGTCAATAGTTAAGTTTAACAGTCAATTATTAAATATTAAGGTTAAAGGAGCATTTTTGTTGTTTTGAATAAAATGTTTTAAAAAATAATAAAACAAATTTTATAAATATAATTAAAATATTAAAATATATAAAAAATTTTAAAAAATTAAAAATAGTATACATTTTAAAAAATTAAAAATAGTGGCTATAGCTGCCAGTAGCATCATTGGTAGTGGTGGCCACTTAAGACTAAATTAGGTAGCCAAAAACGACCAACTAATCCATGGGGAGTAAGAAACATCTTTTTTTTGGTAGAAGTAGCCAAATCTGATTGTTTTTGCCATCATTGATGGCCGAAAATGGTCAACCTTATTCACTTCGATTGTTCTTAACCATTATTGATGGCAAACACTCTAACAGAAGGAAACTATCAGATTTAGTCGTCTCTTGCTCACAAAACAGTCAAATCTAGTCGCTTTGTGAACTAAGTATTCATTTGTTACCACTTGATTCAATTTTCAGTGGCCAATATTTTTGATTTTTTAAATAAAATTTTATAATTCTAATATTTTTAAAAATTTTATTTTCTTATATGTTTTAATATTTTTAATATATCATGAATTTTTATTATTTTTAAAATTTTTTTATTATTTTGATATTTTAATAATATTTTTACATTATTTTATATTTTTAGTATAATTTTTTATTTTTTTGATTGAAAGTATTTTAATTATTTTATTAAAAAAATTAATCAAATTAGATGAAAAATATTTAATGTTTAATTTTTTAAAAATTAGTAGATGTAAATTTATTATTTAGAAAAACAAGAGGGGATTAAGGGCTTCGACCTTATTAAAATCGTCTACACTTGCTGATAATGAAATACAAAACAATGTGTTTTATGCATACCTTTATCACCTTGAGACTATCCAACATCCCCTCTAAAAAAAAAAAACTTTTTAAATCTATTTTATTCTCGTGTTTAATTATTATTATTTTTTTGTATAAACATAAGTACTTCATAACAAAAAGTTTGAATTAATTTATTTTTATTATGGTCAATACTAAATTAATTAATTATATATTTTATTAAAAATATCTAATTCTAAAATAAATAATTATTAACGAAATAAATAATAGTTTTAAAATTTATGATGAATTGTAGCGTCAAGTCATTGTTTATTGTCTTGTCATTTTATTACAAAAAAATAAAATATATTTTCAATTAAAATTGTGATAATATCCATATAATTCATAAAAGATTAAATAATATAATTTAAATATTATTAAAAATAGATTATTTTTAATTAATTTTACAAAAAAAAAAATTGATGATATGTATGTGAAACAATAAACTAGGGGTGAATGATTTCGGGGTATCCTATGAAATTTGGAGAAATCAAAATTGGAATCGAAACCAAAACTAGTTTATAAAAATAGAAACCGAAACCTGAAATCTAAAAGATTAATTTATATTCGGAGCCGACTCTAAAGGTTTCTGATGTCAAACTCAAATCATTTATACGAAAATAAATGTAACATTAAAATAAAAGTAATAGTTTTTCATGATCTTTTGCAACCTTCTTACCGTTGCCTTAATTGATTTATTAAGAATTTATTGGACCTAAAGTTGAAGAATTGACCTCATTTATTTCATGTTTAGGGAGAATATTTTTACCATGATAAGACCTTGGCAGTGGGGAGAGCTCATTTATTTCTATAATTGCCTACCATTAGGGCGATGCAAGTCCTTCAACTACATCTAACCTCTTCTTTCTTTAGGCATTGATTTTGATGCCGTCAATGGAGAAAAATTCATTGAACCCTGCAGCCTCCTTTTTGTCTAATCTTTTTTTCCGGTACCTATTCTGGTTCTTGACGAGATAGAATTGAAATAAAATTAGAACCGAATCTTAACTGAAATAAAACGATTCCAAAAAATAAAAAAACCAGAACCAAAAGTTGGGTATTCAAGGTTCTATTCTGATTCAGTTTTTCTTTTATAACCCCTACATAAAACTATGTTTATCCAGTTTAGAGAAGATAAAAGGACAAAAATTCTAGCAAGAGAATCTTTCTACCAGATGGGCTCTCTTCTCTTTCTCTTGTATCCACGTGTTGTGCTTGATATATTGAGAGAAAAAACTCTTATCTAGTTTAGAGAGTGCGCTGATGGTCATGTACATGAACCAGTAATAGAAAATGATGATAATATTGTGAAACATGGAATACAGAAAGATCAAGAAAATGCCAATTCTTTACTTTGACTAACCCAAATCCCCAGGTCAAAGCTGAAGCACCTATGGGCAGACCTTAAACATTATCCACCTTGATGAAAGAATAACATTTGCAGAAAAAAAGTATGTCTGAACAAATGAAAATTTTCAACTTACAAATTCTGAACTAAGTAAACCCTAAGGAGATAAGATCAAACCCTTATCATTACAAACACTATCATTTTTGTTGTTGTACCTGCATAGTACCTTGCACTTGACCACGTTGCCGTAGACATAGAACCCAGGTGCAACCATGATCCGGACACAGTTTGGAACCAGTTTGGACGCTCTATCTCCACCCATATCCTCCATGTAAACAGAATCGAACCGCACCCCTTTATTCACCCTAAATATTGGCAGCCCGGGGTGAACTGAGTTGGCTAAAAGGTGCACTAACCACACGTTTTTCGATGCATTGAAGAAAGCCTGCAGTAATGGCTCAGGCCAAGCTCTATTCCACCCCAACATGGACATTATCTCACTCATTTTCCTGTCACAAAACCTACTGAACTCCTCACAGAAATGTTTTGTCCCCTTACTCAAAACCTCCTCCCATGTCAACTCTTTTAGAACATGAAACGACGCAAAATTAGCTTCACACCGATCGATTGGGTTCAGGATTTGATTTATAGCATTTTTTTGAAACCCAATTGACTCAAAATCTTCAAAAAAAGCTTTATTTATCAAACCTTCAAGATGACAAAGAAGACTCTTTGGGTTCTTAGAGAAGGATATCTTTATATCATAAGGTTGAAGAAGCACTGATATTCTCTCGTACGTTTTTGGTCCCATGTGCCTAAGTAGCATAGTAAGCGATCTGCTGAAAAGCCGAACTGTGGATCGAGCTTCAGATACATAAATCAAGAATTGGTCCATTAATTTACCATTGCCAACCATGAAATCATGATTCTTTATTTGACGGGTAGTACTGTTGCAACTCTTTTCAAATTTATATGGCGAATTGCCGCTACATTCTTCCAGTCCGGACTTCAAATTGTGGCAGTAAACTTCAAGCTTGTTTAGCTTTTTCTCTAGCTCAGCCATCGAGTACTTGAGCCTGGCAGCTTCTGACAATGCTTCATCTCTCTTTCTTGTAGCTTGCGTGAGCTTATTTGAAAGCTCTGCCAAAGCGATTTTCCATTGCTCCTCTCTGGCTATCGACATGTTTTTTGATCTCGGACTCTTTCTTGCTAAAGATTGAAAAATTGATTTGAAGATAGCATTTGGGCTAGCAATGAACGATGAGCTTTTGTTTACGTTACTGCCATTGGTGTTGCTGTGATCTAAAGGAACCACGGAAATCTTCTGATCACGAGAGTGCGGCCTGCACTTGTTGCAAGAAACAGAAGAACCATCTTCTTCTTCACAAGACTCGTGCCGTTTCTTGGTGTTGAGCTTGTCGATTTTGTCACTAGGATGATGAAGAGGTGTTGGGTGGTGCTTATACGTCACCCCTTTTGTGAGCTTTAAAAGTTGCGTTTCTTTTTCACATTCTTGAATCTGCAGTCAAGGAACAAATCAACAAGCATGACATTAGGAACAAAGTTAAAGTCTATTTTTTTTTTATACATATATGAATAGTATAGATGATGTTAGTTTCTTGAGATATAAAGAAAGTACTCACTGCGATGAAATTTGGGGAGTGGTGAGGGAGAGGGGGAGGAGTATGTTTGGAGGAAGAAGAGGGAGAAGATGAGGAGGAAGGAGCCATGCTTGTCTTGTAATTAATTTTACAAGTAACATAAGCCATATAATTTATACAAGAGCAGTTGCCTATCCTGTACAAATGTGCAGCGTTGGATATTGTGAGCCCAGTCTCATCTCATTTTCAAGGGTTTTGAATTCGTCGTCTTGTAATCATGTTCACAAGCAGAGTCACATTGGTAAAAATCTTAAAGTAATACCACGCGCCGCCATGAGGGCTCCAGTTCAGTAGGCTGTGCATTTTATCACATACCCAAATTTTTATTTTTATTTTTATTTTTTTTTGTTTCTTCTCACAACTCATTAAAAATAAATATAATTATAATTAAGATTTGTAATTTGGACAATGCATGGTTTCTTGGTGCTTCATGAGACAGTTGTTCGTGCCAAATCTTACAACCCCAGTTGTGATTTTGCTATAATTATACTTGATCAATATGATGGTTAAGTGTGGATTTAATTCAATCTGAGTGTGAATTTTTCACCCAAGTTTAGTTCGAAAAAAAGTAGTTTGGTTTAAATTTAGTTTGAATTTATCGAACCAAAATTATAGAATGATTTGAATTCAATTCAAATAAAAATAATATAATTCGAATTTGATTCGATTTCAATTAGAATTTATAGGTAACATCTATAACTTACATTTATGATTTAAATTCGTTATTTAAATTTATGATTTAGATACGTTATTCAAATTTATGATTTAGATTCGTTATTTAAATTTGTGAATCATAAACAAAACAATAGTATTTTGTTTAACAATGGACAAAAACGATATCGTTCTAATAATTATTTTATATAATTCAAATCAAGTCACAAATCGAATTCAAACTAAATAGAGTCATTCATTTTGCTCATGAGTCAAATTAAATTGAATTCTCTCAAATTCAAGTTTAATTCAGTCTTAAAAACAAATTAACCCATTTAATTCAAATTGAAACTAAATAAATTCAAATCTATCCAACTTAGTTTAGATCCAACCGTCAATCAACATATATAAATCATCGTTGAAAACATATTTAATTAAGTTTTGGAGTTGAAAATGTAATTAATTAAATTTTAGAGAGAAAATATTATTTATTTTTAGTAAATTCTTAAAGTAATAAAAGATATTTTTATCTTTAAAACTTGACGAACCTATAAAGGAATTATTTTCACTAAAAGATTTTGACGATGTCAGAAAGTGTTGTCTTTAAAGTTTAAGGGAGTGACATGTCATTCAGGTAAAAAGAAGGGTGGGAATGGTCGTGCAATATTAACCATTTATATATATATAATAGAAATTTAAATTATAGAAAAGGGAAATGTTATAGGTAATATTCTATTTATTATATAGACTCCCATGCCATGACATTTATTTGATTGATGTCATTAAATGAATTATAAAATAAAACTTTAAATATTAATTACCAATAAAAGTAACCTCATATAAATCTGTATAATAAATCAATACATTTTAGTTATACATATAATTTTTTTTTATCTAAACATATAATATTATTTTATCCAAGATTCTCTATTCAAGACCATGCTTGAATATCATTGGATTGACTTGTTGGACTATAAGAATAATTTAGGTGTTAAGATCCCAAGTTAATATGGAATGTTATAATTTAATTAAATCAAGGCAATCCAAACTAGAGAATTATTAATATTTTACATAAAAACTCTTAGTCAAAGTCATTGAATGACATTTGACGACGTAATTAACTACAAAAATAGTGACCAACAACTCAACATGTGTAGATGTCTTTCGCATTGAAGAAGCAAGTTGGTAGCTTATCTATCGTTGATATCACATGTCTACAATGGAAGACAATAACTTTCCATTATAAAGAAAACAAAATTGTTATCTTATTATCCTATCATAAAAGAAATATTTATTTAAATTTAAATTTGAAATGTACTCACTATGATTATAATATTTTCTTTTCGTCTTATAAATATAAAAGACCACTTATAGGATGGGGGAGGAGGAGAGAAAAAAAAATTCTTTGTAATACAAATACCTAGCATCCAATGTTTATGATTAGATAGGCTTTGTCCTAAGATAGACAATGTGATCACTGAAAAATTTGGCTATCCTTCCTAGACAATTCTCCTAAAATCAAGTCATTATGGTGAACTCTCTTACAAATTATGTTTACTCTTTTTAGACTTTAAGGGTCTGGCCTAGTGGTAAAGGACAAGGGTCATCCAAGGTGATGATCAGGCCTCCAAGTTTAACCTAACCAATTAGTTAGGGTTGACTGGTTGGTATGGATAGGAATTCTCGGGTCATAACAAAATTTAGTTTACACTTTGTGAAAATACTTTCCTAAAATTATCAATAATATAATCGTGACAAAGACTTTAGAATAGCAAACTGAATGATATTAAAAATTTCTTGTGTCTAAACCATGTACACTTTTTATTGCTGTCATAATAGTACACTTTTTATTTTATCCATATACATTATATATACATATTCACACTTATATATAAATCATTATCGTAACAATGGCATAACTTTCTTAAACAACCTAACTAACAAAATTCTATATTAACATGGCCATTTATAGATCGTCATAATAATTTATGTGCAGTGCTATGTTAAATGAATAGGGAAAGTTTAATTCATAAACAAAGAAATCCTTAAAGTTAGTGCTATTGACTTGCAATGAACAAACAATAGAAGTAAAATGAAGAATGTAGCAAATGAATTGGGTCTATGCTTATGAATTTTGATAAAATTCATGACATCAATCTCTTCACACTTCAAGGATGATCTTCTAACCCATATATTTTAATTTCATTAAAATCCCTTTGTGTTTGTGTACACACAAATTCTATTTGTGGTATAAATGTTTCGACAAGATTCTAATAATCAAGCAACTCTTATAGAGCACATTGGGAAATAAAGAAGTCTCTCGAGATCAAGTTTACAAACACATTTCTACCTAAAAAAGAAATCTATTTAGAATTTTCTACAAGACATGTGCATAATCTTTATCCAACAAGAAATTAATGTCCTTAAAAACATGTCATATTATTTAAATTCAAATTATAAATATAATTTGTGATGATCCCAATCTAATCAATTTTGAATGTTTTTTCCCTTAAAAAAAAGGTTGTATATATCAGTGAAAAATATGAAAGTGAAGAAGAAGAAGGATAAAGGGGAATATTAGAAGCAGAAAAAAAAAAAAAAAAAAATCATTATATTGTTAGTTTTCGGTAATATACTCATATTATTAATAATAGAATGGATATAGACATTTTAATCATTAGGTTAAACCATGTTAAAAATTATATATCTCATTTGTGTTTTTTTTATTTATTTATCCTCTCATACAACGCAGTAGATGAACCTAATACTTTTCATATTCTAATTATTAGTGCCATAATCTAAATTTTGCAAGACTTATAATTGCCTACATTAGTTGGCGACAAAAAATCACATCAACAGTTCTACATTAGATGAAAAGTATGACTATATTCATTCTCAACAACTTAACATAAATCCTAAAAAATGACTCATGGTAGATCGTATAGAAAAACCTTAGAAAACTAGTCTTTAGAAGACATAGAAAGCAATCTAAAACCTTTTCACTTTAAAAAGTGTAGTCAATTCATCATTAAGATTGGCACAATACAACCTAGATAAGGCATGACTTATAAGCCCAAACCTATTACAGATGATCTTTGTAATAACTTGAGGTTAAAATGATCATTTTAGGTTGAAAATCCAAGAAAAAAGTGAGATTTTATGAAAAGAAATTGAGTTAAGAGTGTCAAGAGGTAGAATAGTTATTTAGAGGCTTTCTAGGGCATATGTATGTGTCATCTTAGGAGGTTGCTACATACACAGCACGAGAAAGTTCAAAAATTTAGAATTTTTCACATAAGATTGTGTGTCCTATTTACACATGACTATGCATGCATTTAGTTTAAACATAGCTATATAAAGCATATTTAGTCATTTTTACAGATTTTATTTCACCTTAATTTTCATATTTAGTCAGGTAATTGTTTCTTATCTTTTCTCCTATTTTCTTAAGCATGTGATTCTTTGTTCTTTGTGATGTGATAACATTGAAACATGTGATATGATTGAATAACATGGGAAATATGATGAATTCATGGGGAAAATAATGATTTAATGAAGTTTTGTTGTATGGAAACATGTTTAGCACGTATATGTTTTGGAAAAAAGATTTGAGGGTTTTAAAAGAGATTGATGATGAAATTGATATTAATATATAACAATACTATATGTAAAGTGACTATGTTTATTTATATATTAGTGATTGAATGAGTTTGATGGTGGTTGAGTAGAGTTATGCATGGTTCTTTAGCTATTGGCCAAGATTTTTATAGAAGCAGAGCACAACGCACAATCGTGCATTTGAGAAGACATATAACCATGTGGTCATATTTTGCACCTTCATAATCGTGTATGCACATACATGACTAAAGTATAAGTGAGTTGCCTTGTTAGTGACACGATTATGCCATACAAGGTCACAATCATGTGTATATATTAATTTTGCAAGACTATGTGATGTTGGGTCATGATAATATATAGTGCACGATCATGTGATCCTAAGGTGAACGACCGTCCAACATGTAAATTACATAATAAATAATTAGAAATTGAGAAGGAAAATAATAATAAGCTTTCATGTATGATAAGCATTACATAACATGACATGTCAAAGTAAAGTTTTTAAAAAATAAACGATTTATATGGATAAGTTTTAAGTATAAAGCCTAATGTCTAAAATTTTTTTTAAGATAGATACAAAAGGGCATCTATGGGTTAACATGCCCATTAAAAAAGGAACTAGTATCCGTTAAAAATAACATGGTCATAGAACAAACTTGTTAGAGAGAGTGTTGATCATGCATTAGTTGAACTCATAAGTTTGAGTGCCAAATTTTTGTATTTATCAATTTGATCAACATAAATGTTTTAAGCAAGAACTTATATGTATGATTTATGTAAAAGAGAGATTATAAGATAAGTTCTATAATGAGATCTTCATATCAAGTAATAGATTTTCAAGAAATATGTTTTTAAAAGGAAGGCTTTTAAGGCTAAGTCATGAATTTCAGCATCTTTTATATCATTACATACATGACATGACATGATTAAGAGAAAATGTAATACAGAAATAATAAGATAAGTGAAGAATACAAGACAAGAAATAAGATAAGAAATACGATAAGACATTAACGCTAAAGGATCTGAATATGTATGCTTGTAAGATCAAGGAATGCTTATTAAGTGACTCGTCATTCATTCCCTAATTTCTCTTTCTTGCAGATCATATTTGCATTGTGGAGATGAACTATGAGATGTTATGGATGAGATATAATTTTGATTGGCTTATCACTCGTATAGACATTGTGATATAATATTATATTTTGTTGATATGATATGTATAATTTATATGTATGTTTTGTATAGTTTCCCTTATGATTTAGATATGATTATGAATAAATAATATATGATGTTATTTTAGTATACTATGATAAATATTTTAAACTTTTGCATAGTATGAATAAATAAATATATATTAAATATTTGCCCAGTGTGTATGTATAAGTAAGTATAGTTATAATGCTATTATATATAAAAAATAATTGATTTAAAAAATAAAAATAATAAACATATAGTAGTATTACAAACTTAACTAGCACCTAGTTTCATCTTGTTGTTATCCACTTTAACAAAAAAACGTACCTTTAACAAGGAAGTAACCATAAAAGCATATACACTATACATAAAGGTTTTCTTCTCTGAATGATAATGATAGTGAAAAACCAATAATCAGAGGATCTTGAATATTTCTACGTGCTTATCACGCCTTGAACCTATTAACACCTAATTGAGACCCCTTAATAGGGAACAAATAAAAGCATTCTACAACATTAAACTTCACATTAAGCTCTTTGAAGTCAACACTCTAGCCAATACCTATAATCCTTAAGGCTTATGGACTTAGTCATGCTTTGACCATAACAAGACCATTTGAATGCCCATTAGACCCTTTTGAAGAAAATGATTGAATGAGAACTCACCAAGTTAAGGCATAAGAATAAGATAAGATAGGATGAAAACTATTATTGAGCTTGAATTAGTTAAGGTCGAGAAACATGCATGCATAAGTTTAAGCATACCCTAGTTAGTTGATTATAGGTTATAGTCTCACCCATAATTAAGTATATATCGTAAGGGTCATTTCAAGAAGGTAACTATGAAATACTTCTTACACTCCCATAATAGGGCATGCCTATAGTAAGCTTAAGGGTCTTTAGTAGGACATACCCCCCATATTAAGGTGTATAAGGCTATATTAGGCCCAAGACTAGACATTTTCTTAAAACAATCTGATAGAGTGTATGGGAAAAGGAGGACTGCATAGTATGACTCATATGACTAAGATGTCTAACCCTTATCTCGACTTAATCCAACCAACACAATCATAGTACAAGATTATTTAAGTTAAAATAGGTAAATTGAGTAAGAGCTTTCACCAAGTTATTATAAAGACATAGATTTACCTGAAAGGAGGATATCAAGTGAATCATAGATGACCAAGTCAAGGGTAAAACAGGGAGTAAGATAAAAGGTTTAAGTTTAAATCTCTTGTCTATTATGTGAACTTCACTCCTTCCTTTTGCATGTAACAAGGATCCAGTGACCGTAAGACAAAATGTAGATTAGTAGGTGTAAGTACTGTAAAGGGGGCATTAGTGTCATTTTGTTGTTATACATTTATCTTATGTTCCATTGGACTATTAGATTTATACTATGCACATTTATTATTAAGTAATATATTTATTTGATGATTTAGAATGACATCCTTTGATATGCTTCTTGATTTATTAACAAACAAGTTTATTTTAGGCCAAAGGACTAATTCCCACCCATAGTTTGAGGCGAGGACAAACTGCCACCCTTAAGGTTTCAAAAGCCCAAACTCTCACCCGCAAGCCAAATTTAATATTAAAATAATAGTATACAGTAATTAATATAGAGGCATTTTTGCCTTTTTTAGTATTAAAATTTTATAAATTAATAAAATAAATTTTATATAAATATAAAATTTTTAAAAATTTAAAAATATATTTAAAAAATTTTTAAATTTTAAAAATTATAGCAGCCCCTACCGCTAGCACTGGGATGAGATTGGAGAGAGAGATTTAGTGGCAGCTGCAATGGGTCTAGAGATGACTCAAAAAATGATCGAGCAGATCAGAATAATCAGACAGAGAATAAGACAGGCCTAGGATCGCCAAAGAGCTATGTAGATTTGAGGCGTAAGGAGTTTGAGTTTAAGGTTTGAGATAAGGTATTTCTAAAGTTGCTCATTCCCGTCATGTATTGAGGTTTGGCAAGAAGGGCAAGTTGGCCCTGATGTTCATTGGATCTTATGAGATCTTGGAAAGAGTTGATCAGATTGCTTACTGGTTAGCATTGTCTACCAGTATGGACAGATTCCATGATGTCTTCCATGTATCTCAGTTGAGGAAGTATATCAACGATTCATCATATGTTCTTGAGCTTGTAGAGTTAGAATTGGTTAAAGATCTGAGTTATTAAGAAAAGTCAGTTCAGATCATAGACATAAGAGTTAAAATGCTTAAAAATAAAGAGATTCTTCTAGTAAGAGTTTTGTGGAGGAGTCAGAGGCATGAAGAGTCCACGTGGGAAGTGGAGTTTGAGATCAGGGATAGGTTTCCCTAGCTGTTCAGGTAATTCCGGGGACGAAATTTTTATAAGAGGGAGAGATTATAACATTCCAGGGTTAGATTTGTCTTTTAAGCTTCTAATCTAGGGTTAGACTGAGATTTGATAAGAATTCTAGGGTTGTGAGAAAGTTTCGGAGTGAAATAAATATTTTCTAGAATTAGGTGGCTTGTGCATGGATCTTGTTGAGAGGATTTGCATGCGAGCGCAGGTAAATGACATTTTTGTAATTTTTCTGCCATGCACGATCGTGCATGTGAAGTGCATGCCCGTGCGTGTGAAATGTTTCAGCCGCCTTAGTTTTAAATTGAGTTTATCCATTTTTCAGCTATTTTCACCCAAGATTTCCATTTGATTTTCAGAGAATATCAGCCCTATGAGAGAAGATCAGCAACCAAAACCATCCAATCCAGCTTGAGTTTGCGATTTTCTTGAGAGAGAAGCATGTCAAGAGGTAGGTGTTTCTTACCTCTTTCCCCCTTTCTTTGATGTGTTAGATGCATGTTTTGGTTGAGATGAGTTCGATTCTAGCATGCTTATGATGCTGGTTATGCTTAATATGCATGTATGGTTGATGATTATGAAATATGTATTTGTGTGTGTGATTTTGAGATGTGGATATGACCAAATAGTTGATTTAGTATTGTGAATGGTATAAACTTATGTATATGAAGTGTTTTGCATGTGGGAAATGGTTGATTTATGTTTGGTATGAGATTTGGATGGGATTAAGCATGATTCTGAGTAGTCATGTTTGTATAGAGCAGGATGCTCGCCCGTGCACGCATAGTGCAAGCCCGTGCAGACAGTATTTCTACATGGTCACGACCGTGTTCACGTAGTCATGCATGACCTAAAATGTAGGGTCATGACTGTGCATGTTCATGTCATGGTCGTGCACTAAGAGAAAATGAGAAATATGCAAAAAAAATCACAAAACCGAGTATGACCACATACACTACTCGGTCCCATGCAAACTCATGCACGCCTGTGCATATGACACGCGCGCCTGTGCGTCAGGCAGAAAAGAGAAAATAAGCATAAAATGATAAATGTGCATAGTAAAAGTTATCAAATTGATAGAAAACAGTAAAATAAGCTCAGATAAGAATAAATGAAACATCATATACACAACATAGCATGACATGTTATACAGAGTTTTCAGAAATAAATCTAACAATCTGAATTCATGTTTTCAGTAGAAAAACATTGATTTCAGGGGTGAATAAGAGGGGACACCTATGAGTTTTAGCACACCCGTTGCATTAGGAGCTATATGCTCATTATTAGCCCGATGTATTGACATATGTTGGGTTGCTCAGTTAGTAGATTATAAGTTTCTTGATCCGAAGATCAGATGCAGTTATAGCGTGAGGCGCTCAGTTCAGTATGAGATTCAGATGCATCATGTAACCCATACAGTTTATGACGCGGGTTTGTATAGGAAACTTATATGGTCAAGGTGTCGAATCTCTGTATTCATCAGTCTGCGTAGCATAGTAGGTACCTTTGGGTACACAGTTTTTCAGTATAATTTTCAGATCAGCTTTTATATTAGTTTTTAGATATGGGATCTCAGGATCCAACATTAATTTTCAATAAACAGTTTTCAGAAAGCTATTTTTAGTATACAGGCCCAAGCCTAGCTATGTTTTTAGCATATCATTTTCACATGACATATACAACAGTATTTCATTCAGAGAATGATAAGATCAGTAAGAATAATGAAACAGTAAATAAGATGATATGAAACATTGTGTAATAAGACACGAATATCAGAATATGAAAAGCCACGTAATGATACGTGAACTATAGAAAACAAGTAATAAAATAGTAAAGATATGAACAACAGAATGAAAAGCTAAGATTAAATGATTACACGTGAGAACCAGTTTGGTTTCTTCCTGTGTATAAGCACTGTTTCAGTATGTGATGATCTGACAATCCTCTCAGGAGGATTGGTTTAGGGTCAGAAATAGGAAACACTTACGGGGTGAATATATCACTCACTCCTTACTTTCCTTTCTCTTGCAGATCAGTATTTTGGGAGCTGGGAGGAGGAGATGGCTGGCGTCTGGGATCCACTTTGCTTTAGTTTTGTTTTACAGCATGCTTTGGTTTGCATACTTGCTCAGTTTAATGTGCATGTAATTGTATATATATTTCATCACATACATACTTTGTAAATATTTTTACAATATGAAATAAAGTTTTTGGGCATGTATATGTATATGTATACAATTGCACCACAGGTTTTTCGTTGTAGCATTTCAACTCAGTTTAGGTATTTTTGTTAGGTATTATTGGTAATATTTTCCTTATTTATTAATATTATATTATCATTAAATTATAGAAAAACAGTAAACAATGGTACTTAGTAGGAGTGCCTACAATATATGGTCGGGTTACCTTCTGCGCACAATTGTGAGTCTGTTTCTCTTTTTAAGGAATGAAATGTTAAGGAAATAAATATGGGAGTTATGCCAATAATCCAAGGTTTATGTGTTTAAATAAAGTTCCACCGATAATGAGCATCTAAAGTATGCATGATCCTATGCATGACCTTGTATCCGTTAAATACAAAAATGTGGCATAAATCCTTTCTCATACACATGGAGACATGACATACCTACGTGCATACTCATGCATAACTATGCATCAAACCTAGATTCCATCTTAAAGCATCATATATCTCCACTTCCAAATTTACATTTTAATACAATAAAAAGAAGTAGCAAAAATACCTTTAAACATACTTGTGGATGCTACACTAAATTGTTGGATAAAATGTCATCTCTAAACTTTTTTTTTTCTAAAAACAATGACCACTTTAAATTAAAATGTCGTTTACTCTAAAAACAAAACTTATTTTCTTTTATTACAATACAAAAAGTAATTAACGTTACCTAAATAAGAGAATGTTATAAAATTTTCTGAATATGAGTAAATATTAATATTTTAATTTAATAAACCCCAAGTAACTAAATATTCTGATAAGTTGGCAGGATTGCATAAAAATTAACCAAATCAATTAAACCAAATCAATCCATTTCAATCCAAACCAAAAATTATGGTTTCGATTGTTTCATGGATGATTATAGTTTTAAAATTTTTGTAAACTAAATATTTAGTTTGGTTTTAATTTTAGAAGATAAAATCTAATAAAACCGAACCAAATTAATAAATATAATAAAATTATGTCTTTTTTTTAAAATATATAATTTACTACTAGTTTCCTTATAATACAATTTTTTTCTTTTTATTTATTTTTCGTATTTTTCTCATTTGATTAATTTTTTATATTTTAATCCCCATTGACTTTTTGTTATTATAATTTAATTATTGTTGTTTTATATTATTTTAATATTTATTAAAATTCTATGATTTTTTATAATTTCTTTAACTTTTTAATTTTTTTATTTTCGTTAAACCAATCAAACGAATTATCCAAACTGAAAGCTTCAGTTTGGATACCTTTTACTGTTGCTTGATTTAGTTATGAGTTAAAGCATTTAAAAGCTAATTTTATTGGTTTAATTAAAAATATTTATTCAATATATATTTGTATTAAGATCCAGTTGATTAAACGAATGAATTATTATGTATGAATTTGTGTAATTTAATTTTAAAAAAATTATCTTAAAATAATGACAATTTAAGAAAAAAAGGTCAAAAGTTTCTAGATTTAAGATTAAAAAGAAGCATATCCAAGGACAACCCTACCCATCTTATTTCTCTACGAAAAAAACAAATACCAACTTTATAATAAAAGAAGATAAAACAAACATTTTTAACAACAAAACACTTTCTTTTACAATAATAATAAAAAAAAATTTCAATTTCAACAGATGTTTTTGCCCTTGTAAAATAGACAGTGACTCAAACTTCATTCTTCTTATTTCAACATAACCTATAATTTGTAGTCTGTTTTAAAAAAAAAAAAATTAGATTTGTTTATTATTATAAGAACCATTATTGTTTCAACTTTAACTGAAATTTATTTTATGAATATAAATTATGTTTGTAATTAAAATATTTAAACTTAATTAAATATTTATATATTTTAATATAAAAAAAAGTTCAGCTTAAACAAGCATTTTTTTTTAAATAATAATAATAATAATAGCCTTAAATTTGTGAGAGGCGAACAACATAAAATAATAAAATGGATAAAAGTATATTTTTGGCAAACCCAATTTTCTGTGCGTTTATTAAAATAACTTATTTTTTTTAAAAAAAAATTATTCTATTTATTTGTTTTGTGTCGTTTTATTTTACGTGACTGTTTTGAAGATTCATTTATTTGTGCGTAGGTATTATCATTTATGACCTTCTTTAATTCCCCAACGATCACATTTATTCAGAGGTCATGGTGGATTTAAGGCCACCAAACCAACCAAGTCGGCCGCAGAGAGGCCGAATGGGAGAGAGGCATGTGAAAGTCATAAATGAGACGATGGGATGGGACTGGCTGAGACTTTCAGAGTAATTTTCAGGACTTCAAGTGGTCCAAATTTATTTAATTTATTCACCAGATTGATAAGTGCGTGGCAGCAAAAGTCTAGGCGCTGACCTGCGACGTTGCATCAACCGCATTCTCTTCGTGTAGCTGCCCTCACGTGTTTCCGTCCCCACTTTTCCTTTTTCTGCAGCTTCCTTTGTTACCTTCACGCAGCCAAATCACAAATTTCCACCGTACGTCCACAAATTTTTATTCACTAAATTTATCACCCCCTCGAGTAGTCTGGATTCCTTGTTTGGTTAACTTCCACGCTTTAGGATATGAATTCAAATCATTTTAAAGTTAATTTAAAATTAAAATTTTAAATTTATTTGATAAAATATAATTAAAATATTATATTTATTTAAAATTTAATATTGTAATATAATCAATAATAATAAAAACGTCAACTGGGGTCAGATTTTTTATAAAAAAAATTTATAAAATTAAAAAAAAATTACTCTCAAACTAATCCATACTTTATTCCAAATTTTCACGAATACTTTTTTATATTTGTTTTAATTAAAAAGAATAATTTGTATCAATAAATAAATAAATATATTAATGATATATAATTATACATTTAGAAATAAATTTAATTTTAAAAAATTTTAAAAGTGATAATGAAAATTTTAAAACAATTTTAAAATTTGAAAAAAGTTTAGAGTGTTTTTTAAAATTTTAAAGTTTAATATATCACTCAATAGTTTTAATAGTAATAATTATATTCCTACATAACATAATAAATTAAAAATATAAATATCATATTGTAATTTATTGAGAATATAATAAATTTTAAAAAATATGAAATTAATAGAAAACTTTTAAATAAAATAGAAAAATATCTATTTACCCCTTATAAATTAAAAAAATGACATTTATACCTCAAACACACTCTTATTACAGTATTTGATTGAAGCAACACAAATACTGTTTTTTAAAGTTAAAACTAATTTTGGCAAATTGATGAAAATTTCGAGAATTTAGTTTCTTCAATAATGAATAAAAACCGTCATTCCATCACGTTGGGTGGGAAATAGTCATTTGGCCTTCTCCCAGCAGGCTCGGAGAAAACCCCCTTCTATGGCCATTTTAGCTTACACTCCACTATTTCAAACATTGTTTATCAATGACTCTGTTACCTTAAAATAAAGTTACAGCCTATAAATTTACATGGAAAAACAAAATAACATGTTACCTAATTAAAATCTTAATTACATGATTAAGAAAGTTAAAATTTCAAATTATTTACAGTGTAATTAAGATTGTTTATGTTAAATGGAATTACCTAGTTTGTGGGAAAGCATTCCTTTTAAGGATAATCAATAATCTGGAGGTTGAGATAGCAGCCCAAAACATCCTGTAAAGTGCAATCTAATTAGCCTACCATTACAGTTGACATCTTTTAGCCAATTTATGATACAACTTGTAAACTAACACTAGCTGAAGTTGACTTCTTTAATGTTATATGAAAGATAAATAACATTGCTCTGCAACACACATCTCACTTGAAGGATCTACCCCTAAGAGGGGAATAGTTGCAAAAACATCTACACCACCTTAAAATTCTAAAACAACAATAGTGATAAAGTAATGACTAGAGAATCCCTAATCCTTATTAGTGCATCTTGAACCATGAACCATTCAACTGACAATAGAGACCCTTCAACAAGGAAAAACTGAAAATATTTTAAAGCATTTGACATTATGTCTTAGTCCATTATGGTAACACTTTAGGCCAACAACCAAAGTCTAGAGGACTGATAGACATAGTAATGGTTAGACCATGATTGTTGATAAGATAAACAATTTAAAGTATTGAACCCTAAAGTTAGGTTTTCAAGAGAAGATGGTCGAATTTGCTTCAACAACTAAATTTTCTTGACTAGCTGAATAGGAACTTAATAACCTAAAATGGAAAATAACCTATAGGGGGTGAATAGGTTATTTAATAACTTAATGACACTTTAAAACTTTTTCGATCAATACAATCAATTAATCAATTTAACCTATTCAACTCAACCAAGCAATTAACCAAACAATAGAAAATAATAAGCATAAAATAAAGAGAGTTGGAGATAGAAATTGTTTAGTCGATTTAGAGTGGTTTAAAGCTTCTCCATGCCTCTTACGTTCATTACTTGAAATAACCCCGCTTGAAGATTTCCTTCCATTAATCTCAATCCCGAAGTTGTAATAGTTTTGACACAAGAGATTTCACCATTCTCACACTAGTTTTGACCACAAGGGATTGTGCCTTTAACTTAGTTTTTATAGGGATTACGCCTTATACTAGTTTCATGAGATTACGTCTAAGGGTTTGTGGAAATTATAACAACTATTTTGCCTCACAAGGTTGATATACAATTAGCTCACAAATATTCTCTCAAAGTATATGAAATCAAGTTCTAGAGAGAAATTGAAGAAGATATTAGAGAATGAAGATTGAAGTGTGTAGCCTAATTCTCTAACACCCTCATACTCAAATCAGCTTCCAATATAAACTTGAGGAAAATCATAGTCATTGGAAGCTGATCAAAGAGTCGTTGGAAGTTGATCAAGAGCTGTTACAACTTTTTGAAGATGCGCATGGTCGTGCACCTTTCTTGCATGGTCATGCTTTGGGTAAAGTTGCTTCTCCAACTGTCAACTTCTTTTTCTACACAGTCATGTGCTTCACCCATATATGGTCATGTGACTTTATGTCTTCAATTCCAGAAGCCCACATGATCTTTTATACGATACCTGCAAAATTACCACATGATCAAGATTTCTCTTCTAACACAAACATGTGTAATATCTGTATAAACATATTTTTGACAAAATTCCTTTTACATGAGCATGACTAGAACTACACAAGAGACTCTGGTGGTCTGTCCATATATTATTAGACATATAGTTGTGTGCTCAAAAAGTGCATAATCATGTGTCCCTATTTCTTCACACATGGACATTTCGCATGACTTAGCCAATCCTCTCTTGTCATGATCAATACATGTATAGATCAGTTAAATATTTGAACATTTAATTTGTATCAATTCAAAACCCATAGTGGTCTAACAACTTCCTATTAAGAAAATTGTGCCTATTAGTCATCATAACACACAAGCTCATTGCTTAGTTATAACAGGTGAGGTAAGCCATGTTATTAAGCAAAAAATATGAAATAAAAATTAGTGGATAATCCCTACAGGTATATAAAGTAAGACTAATGTTTAAAGGATAACATTCACCTAATACACCCTCGTATCAGTGTTATAACCAACCTTGGTAGATAACCTAATTTAGGGTATCAGACTAATATTGTGATAGTAAATCATATTTGATTTTCATGACATTCATATTTGTTCAATGCATTATATTATGACAGTAGACCAAATAATATAAAAAAAACGAATAAAGAAACAATTAATAAATATGATTAAAAGAATTTTCATATTAATTCAAAGTACAAAAAAAATAAAAATAATAAATAAAACAAGGGATTACATGGTAACGTAAAAAGGGTGTTAACATCCCTGTGACAAGAAAAAGTTACGTAGACTATCGTTGTAGCCTTGTGGATAAAAGGTTCTTCAAAAGCTTTACTTTAAACTCACATAGTTGATTCAAGTCATGTGCCATTTGCCTTAACTCATTGACTACGACTAGCCTCCTTTATGACTTAAGATTACCTTTGATCCTTTGTCTACTTCTCATAAATCTTTCAAGGAAAGAGAATTCATAGTCTAGGAACTAAAACTAAATAATGTGGAAGACATTCATAAGGAGGTCTTTAGCCTTATATTTGACCACGACCTCAACAAAAGCCATTTTCCTCCTTAGATGAGTGTTTTAACAATTAACCTTTAGAAAGTGCCTTCTAAGTGACCCATTTTCATCTTAAAGCCCTCAACACACGCTCTCTTAACTCGTAGAGATACATATAAATCATGCATCAAAATGGTTATCCAAAATTTTCTATCTTCTTTCCAAGTGCTTTCAAACCTTGAGACCTCCCCATCAATACCTTTAAATTCTTATCTAACTCTATTAGTTCCCTTCTCAAGGTTAACAATTGGTTTTTAAATTGGTTTAGGTCATAAAGATTGTCATTACCTCATACAAAGCTAGGCACACCTTATTGTAAAGAAAGGTTAACATGTTGAGGACATGTAAGATACATCAAAATCTAACAACAACCAAGAAAAACTCTATGCACTAATAAGCAACACAAACATTATCTTAATACCATCCCTAACAAGTTTTTTAGTTCATGGGTTTCATCATCCTTTGAAACTCTAACCATTTGTCTTGTGAGATGAATTCCGACATTAAATCCATTATGAGAAGAAGCTAGAGACTACCTTACCATTGTCTTAAATATCCTAACAAAAAGGGATCAAATGAAAGTTATAGACTATTTGTAAACCTTCCAAAGTTGAGCTATTTATAAGAAAAAACGGCAAGAGTTTTCCCAAAAATAACACAACCAAGAAGAAAATTTTTTTTTTATCTTGTTTATAAAAAAAAAAAAAAAATCATAGTAAACACTTCTAATCATTCCATCACAATTTACCAATCCTACCAAATGATTGGATTTATATAACTCAACTATTAATTGAAATAAAACATAAACTCTTGTCTACTATGATTTCATTAACAAAAGATGTAAAGATGTTTCCTAGATGATATATTTAACCGGTAACCCAAACGTTATAAAATTATATACAATACATAAAATATTTATAATATCTCAAAATCCCAAAATATATTCATCTAATGTTAATAAAGACGCGTGGCATGTTTGTGCCTGTGCCTGTGCCATGACTCTCCCTAACCACTTCTCAAAGAGTATATACAAAATAAATAAAATCTAACAGGATGAGCATTAATGGCTCAATAAGTAAATCAAATTGGCGATGTATTTATCCTTATTAGATCTTGCTTAATTTTATAAAATCTTTCCCTTTGATATAACACCATTAATATGTAAATATGATAAATGACATGCATGACATAATATATACTTAATACACTTTATAGTATGTTTATATAACTTTAAAACACATGTTTCTAAACTTCTTACTTTTTTCTGAAATCTTTTCATACTTGCCAATTCGACTAAATTGAGGCATGAATTCGAAACTTTGCCATATAAGCAACATAACTGTCTAGGCACAATCATCATCCTACATGCACACTGAACGGATTGTACAATAAATTTGAATCTAAAGTTGCTTCCTTTTAGTGATGTGCATGCAAGGCTGCTCATAAGTTCCCCATCGCAATAGTTTACTGTAAAACTGCTTTAAAATTTACATACTTTTTATGCATTTTTATTAACTGCAAACTTAAGTTTATAAACATTAAATCTGTACGAAAAACTTAAGTTTATAAATAAGAAAATGTTTTTCTATAAATGCTTACTGACTTATTAAATCATGAAAAGTATGTATAGGTATGTATATACTCATTTCTTAGTTGTTATACATTCACATAATCTTTGTATCAAATTTATTCTGCTTAATATCTTCTCATTTGCTAAGCACCCTAGTACATTATTAATACAATAATAAACATAAGATTTAGTAAGGTGTAACTTAGTCATTACTAACTTCTAAGTTACCATGACCTAATATTTATCATTTAAACTTACTAAAAATAAATTAGGTCACACCATCTTAACAAACACCAAGTCATCACAACTTGTATATATATATATATTACATGATATATCATACTTGGACATGAATATATCTTGAATACTTACTGATATAACATCTTAGCCTTACTACACCACCATATCCATTTTTCAAGAATGCATAAAAAGTCAAGTTTCTCATCATATATACTCAACATAACATATCAATATCATATATTCAATCATTTAACCTCAAATTCACTCAAAATCCATTTTCTTCCTTTTCTTTTTACATAGCCAAATCTTCCTCAATAATTGCATTAAATATTTTCTTCTAAAACTAATTTTATATCATTTCATCTCCATAATAATTTATTTCTTATATCATTAACTACAAAAACTAATCAATTTCAATTTTTCCATAAACCCTAAGATGAGAAACTTAACTTTCCAATCAAATTTATTTACCTTGAAGCTTTTTCCTTGCTTCTTCTTCTTCCTTTGAATAGTTTTTCTCCCTCTAAATTCCTAATCCACCATTAAAGAATTCAAACATCACCTAATACATAAAATTTTAACAATTTTTTGTAAGATTCTTACCTTAAATGATGATGGAAACACCTTTCTTGAAAAATCCTAGCAAATTTCTTAACAAATCCTCTTGATTTCTTGCAAGATTGAAGAAAAGAAAGGAGAAAACAGTAAGGAATGTCCAGCTAATGGGAAGAAGGAAAAATGGAAGTAAAAGGGCACCTTTATCCCTTCTAATTAATTAATTATGCCTAGTTTCCAAAAATACCCTTAATCTTTTTTATAAATTATAGATATACCCTTTATTCAATTTACCAAAATCAACCTTCCTATCATATAAACTACCTTATGCCATTTCTTCTGAATGTCTACTTTATCCCTTGAATGTTTTTAAAATGACCATTTTACCCCTAGTGCAGAATATAATAATTACCTTTCATCTTTTTAAATAATTCTATTTACGTCTTCATGCAATTTACTTAGAATGACCTCCTTAAACATATAAATTACTTTATGTCCTTTCTTTTTAATTCCCATATTATCCCTTGAATCTTTGTAAAATGACCATTTTACCCTTAGTGTAAAATATCACTCTTTTATACATTTTTCAAAGGAATTTCTAATAAAATCATTAAGGGTAATTTATATTAAGGATTTTTTAATATACCTGAGCGTGGGTGTGACACTATCTATCTCATTACTGTGAGTAAATCATATGCTATTACTCTCATTAATTATAAGAGGATGTTCAACCTCTAACAACCTCTTATTCTAAGGCTTAAAAGTATTAGGGTAGGATAAATTATTAGAAGGGTGAACATGCAATGAAATATACAATAAAATTTTAAACAATCTCATTTTACCCCATCTAATATCCTACTCTAGGAAAATATACAAATATGAAAAACTCAACCATAGGGGGTTTTCAAAATTTATACCTATAAAGCATATCTTCAATAACTTTATACAAAAAAATCCAGATAAAAAGAAGCTTGCTATCCAACCTTTCTAGTATGACAATTATTGTATCCACATAGAGCACAAATCACTAGAAGTTTGACTATACGTCTTATGTGCTAGTATGATATAAAAGCGGATAGGAAATGAAGAGAGAAGGTTAAGAAATCTTTAGAAAAAGAGAGAACTTTCATAGATTCAAAATTTCACTTATCAATGAAGAAAACAAATTTTCCTTTACATATTAGAGCATATGTATGACAATGCATACAAATCATGTGGTTATGTAACTCACGATCGTGTATTAGAGGATGCACGATCATGTGTCTTAACCCATCATTACAAAATATATATTTTTCTTATAAATTTTTGGATAGTTGTCTTTGTATCAACTCAAACACATAAACATGTGTTAGCCTTACATGTGCTTATGCAAACATCTCAACCTAGTTATAAGTGTACCATTTAACATACAAGAGTGCATTAAAAGGACACACGATTGTATGCCACCAAACATATGTAATGACTTTTGACTTTATCTAAATGGGTTCAACAAGTCATCTCTGACTCTTTATTACACATTTTCCACTAGAATCAACCAATGTAATTCTTTTAGGACTTAATCAACCCTTATATGTATGTGACCTACTAGCTCTTTTTTGATCTGATAACATCTAGATTTAGATAAAACACAGACATAAACAATAAGTGGCCTTAAGCTAGACATTATAGTTACCCGTCTTGTATTTTGTAAACAACTATGAGCTTGAACAATCAGACAATAAACATACAATTCAAGTTTTTTCATAATAATGTATCTTTAGATATTAAAACATAAAGAAAAGTATCATTTCAATTGATCCTTTAAATGATATTGACATCAACTAAAAAATGACCTTATCCTATTATAATCACAAATCTGTTATCATGTATAGTACTAAGTAAGTTGATGTCAGATATCTCTCTCATACATGAAAGTGATAAATCTTTTTTGGTCTATTATAGCTTATAAATAAATTTTGATACAATTAAACACCACTTGTATAGTTATCTTTGTTATGGTGACATGTTAGATGAAGTTAAACTATACCAATTCTTGTATAAAATAGTCTAGTGTCCTTCAAGTCAAAAAATCATATGTACTTGTTAGATTAAAAAGATATTTCCATAGATACATGAAGAACCCTTTATATGGAATATTCTCATTAGGTTAGTTTAACAAATATGCCTAGTACACAACATGTATCCATATATTACACCAAACTATAAGCAATATCTTTGACACGTACAAATTGTCATCATATTTGATAAGATCATTCAACATCATGATAGTCTCATCTTTATTATCTATGCTTTAAGTCTAGGTAATGTCAAGTTTATGAATAGTTTTTAAAATGACTACCTTAATAAGTATATAGAGAAAGTCTGATCGTCCATTCGATTCCTTGATTCGGTTTTACCATTTTAAGGGTATATTTTTTGTACATTCATATTCATAAACCATGTATGAAAACAAATTAATAATATAAATGCATTTTATTAATTTACAAATGATTATAAACATACAGTGATTTGATTGGTATAAGAGCACCTATCTTACCAATCTCCCATATGCATTTACAACCAATTAAGCATATGACTAATACTATACATAGTAAAGTGCCTATCATGCTTTTGTTATGATAGAGGCTTTGTCAATATGCCTGCCAAGCTATATTCTATATTAACTTTATTATTTGCAAATCTCAACATTAGATAATCTTCCTGATAAGATGCCATCATTTTAGAATATGTTTGGACCTTTGATGAGATCATGGTTCCTTCGTGATATGACCCAACTTAAGATAAGTTTAACTTAAGTTTTGAAAGATTTGTTTCATTTTTTGAAGAGCCCAAGTATAAAAGTGAAAATCAAGAAAGGTTAAAAAGCACTATGTAGATATTCAAAGGATTTAAGTCAAATGGCTCAAACTGTTGTTAAAGGTTTTGAAGGTGATGACAAAGGTCTCAAAGGGATTATCGATGGTTTTGAATAAATCATCCAAAGTTTTGGATGATTTGATAAAAAATGCCAAAGATTAAAAAATGAAGAACAAATGAAGGAATGCAAAGAAATAACAATATCTAGCTAGCTCTAGTATACGCCATGTTAGTTATATGCAAGTGCAAGGAAAATGCAATCTTAAGCAGAAAAAGACAAGACACAAAAAGACAACAGCAACACACTCAAATGCAAGCCAGGAGAAACACACACAACAAGCAAGCATAAAGAAGCAAATATCATGTACAAAACAGAAAGTCTGGATTACAATAAAAGCTAATGAAAAATGGCGCGTTTCTTCCTTTCCATGTCAGACCAATTTTTCCTATGATTTTTTATTTTATTTTTTAAATTTAATTTTTTTAAACAATTTAATTAATTAGGTAAGTAATTTTTTCCTAATTAAATTAGGATTTTTGTAACCCACTATAAAAAGGGGTTTTATAATTTTGACAAACAAGTTTACATGTGTTTATTCAGTGTTTTCAGATTGAACATCTATTTATCCCTAATTGTGAGAGTGTTCTCCTTTCTTTTAATTGAACCAAATCAAACACAAACTCTACAGGAATTAATCAAGCCTATAGTTTTAGCCAAGGGTAAGGTTTCTAAAGATTTAGATTCTTTAGGGTTTTACTTGATTAAATATCTAGACACCAAAACCTTGCTAAAATTTCTTAGGTATTTTTTTCGTTTTGGTATCAAAAGTCTTTAAGATTATAGGATCGGATCATTTACTATCAGAGTTCAGACTAGCCAGGTTTATGTATCTTTAATTTTTTGCATTATAGTTGTTTTTGTTCTTGCTTCTATTCAATACAAAAAATCATGTCTTTTTGTTCATCTTATTGTTGATCTATTCATATTCATGATTGTTATTGTTACCCATATATACATTATTCTTGATTTATGTTCTTTGTTCTTGTTATATATAAATATAAGAAAAGTCAAATTCTAAAAATTAGAGGAAATTTGCCTTGAGGTCTTGTTTCCAGCCACAATAATTTAACTTGTGCTATTGTGTGTTTTTTTTTTTTTACAACTATGGGCGAAGACTTATTATGGTGATTATTAGATGTAAGAAAGAAAAAAAATTATGAAGAGTTTTATGTTAGTTGTCATATTCCAAGTGGCTACCGTCTCCCACTTAATTTGTGTTAATCTCATTGTTGAATTTGTGTTATATTGAAAAAAAAAAAAAAAAACTAATAGTGAAAAAATAATTGCAATGAAAACAAATACAGAGATAAAAATACAACACATTATCGAAAGAAACCCAAGACTACCAAAATTTGTCATTAGCTAAATTTTTGTTACTTTCATGTCTATAATTGTTTCATGGCGAATTTTTTTTTCATACATTATTTGTTTATGTTCCTTTTATGTTCATTGCTTCCTTTTTTTAAATTCAATGTGTGTGCTTTTTCCATGCTCTAGAATTTGTTTATTCAATCATATTGAATTCTTGTCTTAGTTGTTTGACCTTTTGGTTGTGCTATAAGTGAAACTGTTCTTGTTTGAGTCTAATTTTGGTTTTTTAAAAGAATAGTGCATTGTGTGTGTATTGTGTGTAAGTGAAACACTTGTGAAGTTTTATTTGTGTGTTTGAAAAAAAAGAAAAAAATAAAGAGAGAAAAAATAAATAAAAAATAAGAGAATAACAAAAGAAGTCTTGAAATCAGTCAAGACAATAGGAGATTTTGAAGAGTGCCGTAGGCCAACAATTTAGAAGTGTACATGACATGATTAACATTAGCGATGAGTTGGAAGAATGGATTAGAGATAGGCTACCAAACTCTAGGAAGGAGAAAAGCTGACATAAAAGAGAAGTTAGTAAGGAAGATTATAGGAGATCAACCCCTAAAAAAGATAATAAGAGGTCGAATAGGGTTATATTTGTAGAAGAAAATGAAATATTTAAGTTTTGAAGATGGAAAATAGTGTGTGAGCATGAGGAAGTTGAATACCTAATTGAAAGGGAGTCTCTAATTACTAGGTGTATGCTTGATGCACATGTTAAAGTATGAGAGTCGATGCAACAAAGAGAGTATCTTTTCTAAGCTTTTCTTGTTTTTTTTTTTTTTTGTGTGTAAATAACAAAGCATATAATTTGGTCATAAATGGAGGAAGTTGCACTTACATAGCTAGTAGATCAAATAAAACTAAAAGTGAGTTAAAGAAAATACCAATGAGGAGAGACAAACATTAAGCAAGGGTAAGTGAAATGAGAAAGAAAACAATAAAAGTGAAAATAAAAATAAGGTTGAGGTGAGTACAAACACTTTAAGTGAAAACACGAGTGGTAGTGAAAAAAATATGAGTGAAGGCACTAAAATGAGTAACAATGTAAACACAAAAGAAAAGATTAAAAGTGAAAAAGATGAGTGTAAACATAGAGAGTGAGGTTAGAAGAACGTTAGTGGCTACACAGTCTATGATTTCTAACCTTATTAAATCTAATTGTTTATTGTCGAGTATTTTTAAATTTCTTTGGCAAGTCTATGATGATGTACTTCATGAGGAGACAAAGGAACCATAAAGGCAACCTAATGAGATGATGGTTAAGGGTTATGTTCGAGTGAACATGAGTCCATGTATGGAAATGGTGTTACTTGTATCTAAGGTATAAGAATAGAAAAGTTAAGTAGACATTATTCAAAGTGGCTTGTATTTATTGAAACCTTTTCTTACTTGATGCAATGCAAGCAACGTAAGGTAATTATAATGATTGATGCATTGTTTTGTAGGTATGTGATAGATTTTAATCTTAAAACCAAATTATTAGGATTTGAGTCTGTTGAAAAAAATTTGTTAATAGTCTTTAAGTTAGTACCATGTGCGTTGATTATGAGAATTTTGCAATTAAGAAGTATTTTAGGCATAATGAATTTATATATAGAAAATCGTTCACATGTGTCTAATTGTATTATAATGGAAAATTGCTTATTGCATTACTTGTATATAAAATAGCTTTAGGAAATCATTTATTGAGAATTTGGTATGCATAAACATTTGACATTAGAGGTCTGTATTATGCATCAACATTCTATATTTAAGAGTATTTCAAGCATAAGGCATATTTGGCTAGAGAAAATAAATTGTGCATAAATAATTGCTTATTGTGGAAATTGTGCTAGCATTAGAATTTTGCTTTTGAAGAGTATTTTAAGCACAATGGGCACTTGACTAGCGAAATTCAAATATGCATACATCCACATTATGCATTTAAGAAGTACATTAGGCATGATGGGTGTTCATTTAAAAAAAACAAGTTAGATATGTCTAAGTACTCATTGCATGTTTTGTTTGTGAAAATTGCTTATGTGGGAAGTATAATTATGGTTCATTTGGATTTACATAATATCATTCATAAGGTGCATAAACATTTTCTATAGATTCATATGAGAAGTAAATTAGATGACATGTATGAAAATTATATTGCATGTGAACAAGTTATTTTTAGGATTTTGCACATTTAATTGCATATTCTTATATCTTTATTTAATGTGTCTCTAGCTAACATGTTAATGGATCATGCATTAGGATATAGGGTTTGATTATTTGTTGGATTACGTAATCCGGTGGATTTGTAACATAAATAATTTTTATGTCCTCATAGACATAAAATGGTGAAAAGATTTGATAATCAATACATGCAACGTGGACAGGTTACATATAAAAATTTAATTTATACATTAAACATTTATTTACTAAACAATTCAAATGCACATTGCAGTGATTTATTAGTGATTATGCTAGTAGGTGTGTCTAGAATTAAAAGGAGTTGAGACTTAATATTTATTAATGCCTATAGGTACGTGAAGATGATAAAAAAATATGAATAAACTATAATGAACACAATGAAGTTGCTTAGGTAGCTCGAGTAAAAAGGCATACTCACGATAAAGCCAAAGAGTTTGTCCTACCAGATAAGTATAGTCCTAGTTTTAATTTGTGTGTTATTGATATCGTTCTTTTTGATGCAGGTTCAAATTCGAGGACAAATCCTTTTAAGGAGAGAGGAGATGATATGACCCAACTTGAGACTGGTTTAAGTCAAGGTCTAAAAGATCTTTTTCGTCTTTCAAAGGGTTTTAAGTATGAAACTAACAATCAAGAAGGGTAAGGAAACACTATTTAGATTTTTGGAAGATTTGAGTTAAAAGTTGAAAAAGCATGTAGAAGGTTCTGAAGGTGATGATAAAGGTCTTGAAGGGATTCTTAAAGATTTTGGATGAATTATCTAAGTTTAGATGATTCACTAAATAGTACCAAAGATTTGAAGAGGAAGAAAAAATGAAAGAATGCAAAGAAATAAAGACAACACAACATCTAATTAGCTCTACCGCATGATATGTCAATTATATGCAAGTGCAAGGAAAACGCAAGCTTAAGCGCAAAAAGACAAAGTGCAAGAAGACAACAAGAAAGCATACTTGTGCAAGCCAGGAGAAACGCATGCTACAAGCAAGCATGAAGAAGCAAGGAACATGCACTAAATACAAAGTCTTTGTCGTGGCGTGTCTAATCCTATTGTGGTGAGAACTAATGAAAATTGATATGTTTCTTCCTTTCTATGGTAAGCCAATTTTCCTTTGGCTTTTAATTTTGTTTTGTTTTTTTAATTTAATTCCTTTTAAACAATTTAATTAATTAGTTAATTAATTCTTTTCCTAATTAAATTAGGATTTTGTAACCCTATTATCAAAAAAAGGGCCTTGTAATTTTGACAAACAAGTTTACATGAGTTTATTCAATTTTTTCAAATTGAACATTTGTTTTTAATTGTGAGAGTGTTTCTCTTTGCCCTTAATTGAGCCAAATTAAGCACAAATTCTATAGGAATTAATCAAACATATAGCTTTAACCAAGGGTAAGGGTTCTAAAGACTTAGATTCTTTAGGGTTTTACTTGATTAAATTATCTAAACACCAAAACCTTACTAAACTTTCTTAGGCAATTTCTTCGATTCAATATTGGAAGTTTTCGAGACTACTAGATTGTATCACTCTATATGTATAATAGTTATGTGTTGTCGTGACAGAGCTCAATGGGATTAATAATGCTTGAGACCATTTTAAGTTTATACATGAAAATTTTCATCCTTATAGCTTCTTTTGTAGCTTTAACAAGTGTAATATACTCAAACTCCATTGTAGAATTAGTAGCAGTGCTCTGCTCAAAGCTTTTTTTGTTGATTGCAACCTTATTCAAACAAAATATAAACCTTGATTAGGATTTATAGTCATCATGATTTTTTTGAAAACTGGCATCACTATATCCTCTCACAGTGAGCTATGTTTCTCCATTATATATCAAGAACATATCTTTAGTCTTTCTTAGGTACTTTAAGATATTTTTCATAGTAATCTAGTATGACTTAGCTAGATTAGATTGATCAAACCCTTAAAGCATATAAGATATCAACTCTCTTACATAACATGTCATACATGATAAATCCAATAATAAATACATATAAGACTTATCTTATCTTTTTATCTTTCTTCAATGTGTTAAGACATATTCATTTTGAGAGATATGCACTAGTGTTCATAGGCATCAACCTATTCTTAGACTTTGACATACTAAATTTCTTTAGTTTTTTGTTTATATATATGCTTTGACTTAGTCTAAACAATTTATGTAATCGACCTCGATTAATCTTAATATTAAGATTGTAAATAACTTGTACTAAGTCCTTCATAGAGAAACACTTAGATAACTAATTTTTTACTGATTATAAAAATGTTATGTCATTTCCAATAATCAGTATTTCATCGACATAGATATCAAATGCTCAGTGATTTTCTTATACACATATGGCTTGTCAACATTTTTTATAAACTTGAATTCTTTTATAGCTTTATCAAAATGAATATTTAGGATCTCAAAGCTTACTTTAATCTATAAATAGATTTTTATAATTTGCATACTTTATCTACTTGACCATCGAGAATGAAACCATCGAGTTCTGCCATATACACATCATTTACAAAGTTACCATTTAGAAAAGAAATCTTGACATCCATTTATAAGACTTTGTAGTCATAGTATGTTGTTATAGCAAGCATAATCCAAATAGACTTCATAGTTATCTATTTTGTTGCACCCATACCTATATATGCACCTTATGATCCCCAATAGTGGTATTAAATCCACTTTGAAATCAGAATTGCATATTTATTTAGGTTATTGAATGAATAAACATGTTTTCATATGTTTGTTTTGTGTGCAATGACATTGAAAATGTAAATATTGATTGTTGATTCGTTGATACAATCAGTTGGAGATAAATAAGAATGTAAATATATTGTCGAATGTATCGATTTTTGTATTATTGATTTTGACTGTTAATGGATTGCTTGATATGTTAATTTCGTAAAGACATGGTTGATTAAATCTAGTTGATAGATTTGGTTTTGTGTTATTGCATGGATTTGCTTTTATGAGGTATTAATGCACTTAATGAAAGTGTCGTTAAAGTGTGCTATGGTATTTGTATCGTATCATTGCATTCTAATGATAGCTTGCCAAAAAACAAGAATTTTCTATTGTTTAAAGTCACTTTGGAATTCTAAAACATATATTTATATGTATTTTGAAAACATGCTCGCGAATAGGCTGGCCTTTAGTAATGTATATAGTCATGGCTATAGCCATATGTGCTTTAAAATTTTATTGAACTCTTTGCCCGACGCTGTTAGAACTATAAATGATTAAAGATTTTGATATTTATGTAGAGGGCTAAATTGGTCTTTATACTTCAAAAGAATAAAACTATCATTTGACAATTAAGATATATAAGTTTTATTTTTGTGTATGATAAGTGCACAAGAATGCTTGCAGAACCTAAAATCCTTCTAGTCTCCAAAATCCATTGAACAAAATATACCTAATCCATCAAAGGGTTTTAGTGTTGAATTTTGGAAATACTAGATTTCGATTTAGAAGAAAACAATTTGCTAGGAGAAGAGTTGTGTAGCATCTTAGGATTAGAAATGCCCTTTAGAGTAGAGTTTGGGGGTTAGATGTGAGATTTAGAAGTAGATTAAGAGTTTAGAAGAGTTTAGGGGTAAGATAGTAAGTTTTCAGAGCCTGTGTGGCTTTTGAATGATTCCCTTTAGGAGGTTTTTATCATGCGTAACGCAACAAATAAAGTTTATTTATTTTTCCTTATGCACTCCCGTGTATTGTACCCTACATGCCTATGTAGGTGAGTTAGAGGAGAGAGACGAGAGTTTTCGATGTTTCTCACCTAGCTTTTACCCATTTTTAGCCAAAGTTTCTCTTTTGTTTCAGTGACTCCCAGCCATAGAACAAATTTCCAACAGCCAGTAGCTCTCAATCTAGATAGAGAAGGAAGAGATTAGTTTGAGAGAGTTTTCCAACAGCCATGGCAAGAGGTAAGTGCTTTCTTACTTCTTCCTTGTGTTTCCCAGCTTGTGTTTGATGATTGGAAATGTTTGAATGTGTTTCCAACATGCTTATGAGTTATATGATGAGTTTATGTATTGATATGTTGATGAGATGATGCTTGAGTTGATGATTTCCACCCAGGAACCATGTTTGCTTTGCTTGTATGTGATTATTTGAGAAAATGAGTTATTTTCATGGTGGATTGAGATGTGAATTGATTTAGATGAAATTGAAGTATGTTGTATGCATATTAAAGTGCTAGAAATGCATGCTTTTAGTTAATTTCAGTTTGATGGATATTTGATAAGGATTCCTACAAGTGTCAGACTGGTGTCGTCTGTGCAAAGGAAGACACACGCCCGTGTGCCTGTAGGTGCATGCTTGTGTGCTTTGTTTCTATAGGGACACGCCCATGTGCACGAAGTGTGCACAACCTGTTTGTAGAGGACACGCCTGTGTGTCTTGAAGGACACGACCGTGTGTGTGATCAATTGATGATTTACACAGTTTTCTCTAGAAGCAAGCATGATCGGTTGCACGACCAGCGTACGACCCCGTGCGTTTGTGTACATGCCCATGTGCCTTTGCCATGCATGCCCGTGTATGTTTCTTGCACACCCGTATACCTTGCCCACACGCTCGTGCACATGTAGATTTTTCCAGAAATTGAATTAAAATGAATTATTAAGCATGAGAAACCTTTCCAATGGCTAATAAGGAACAGATGAACATAATATCATATAAATAATGCTGCATAAGCATAACATAACATGACATGCCAAGGCATTAACATGGAAAAGGATTAAGGGATCCGATTTTTTTAGTCATTCAACATTTAGAACCCGATATCCGGGTTAGAGTTTTGGGTGAACTTGAGGGAGCATCTGTGGGATTTCAGCCTTTTGATTATGGTCAGATCGTCCAGTTCAGTATATTCAATTTTCTAGCTTATCACTAGACTATTCAGCCCACATGGCCAAGATGTCGAATCCCTATGTTCATTAGCCTAATCAGCACAACAGGTATCTCCGGATACATATAGTCTCAGATGCATACATATTCAGTTGTATTCAGTATGGCATGACGTACATTTCATGACATGGATTAATAATTCAATCAAGAGAACAGTTAAGCAACAATCAGAATAAGCAATATCTAGATTCAGCAAGTGATTAGATGAATATTAGGGTCAAGGCCAGGTATGTGTTATGTTTGTGATTACTTGCTTGGGTTGAGGGAAGTAAGGATCGCTTACTGAGTGATCTTGATCGCTTACTGAGTGATCTTTATCACTTATTCCTTTCCTTCTTCCTTCATTTTCAGGTGTGTTTGTTGTTGGCGAAGAGCGGGTGGACCGTGGTTGACGGGAGAGGGCTTCATATCAATTTTCAGTTTGGCTTATTGGGTTTAATTTGTAAATTTTATATTTACTCAGTGCATGTATAGAAAAATAGTGTGTATGAACAGTTTATTTATGAAAAAGCTATTTTGGGCCCATTGTACATTGTATTTTCAGTTTCAGTTTTTGCATGCGTATGTAAACAGTAGCGGTAGTTTCTTTTCGTAGGATTCCCATCACGTATACCAAATTTTTAGTTTATTAATAAAAGATAAAGATATTATTCAGTCAAAGCGGGTCCTACAAGCTGTTAGAATTGGTTTTAAGAATCTAAAAATTTTTCATGGCAAGAGGTATACTTCCATAAATTTTTGTTTAAAATTATGCTACTATCATATAGATAACATGTTAGGGTTAAATAACAGATGCAACATATAACTATACACTTTACACACATGCCTATATGTGTGCCATTTTTCACTTGGTTCACAATTGTGACCTTATCTCATGTGTACTTTTCACTAACAAGGTTAAATCCATGTACCTTGAATGTACACTCATGTATAGAGGTTGATTTTAGGATTTGAATCCTTATAAAGCTTAATTTTAATTTTTGAATCCTTATAAAGCTTAATTTTAATTTTTGAAACCTTTGGGGTTAAAAAAAATTATATAAAAGTTAAGGTTACAAAAATAGTTTATCAACTTGATAAATAATTAAATTTAATTTATTATTTTTTATTGTTGGATGTATGTCATATATTATATGTATGATACTTGATAAATTAGCCACAAACCTTTGTTTTGTATTTTTTTGGAAATTGTATCTAATTTTAAATCGAATATACATGTACTGCCTCCTTTTGATACTCTGATATGTATTCTCCTCTCATTTCTTTTCCCTCGAATGTTACTTGAACTTTTTGTTTTATTGATGTAAAATAAATGATAAGGAATCATAGTTTTGAAGATTGTCATCCCCAAATCAAATCGTTCTTTCTAAGAAAGCTAAAACAAGTTTTGACTTGACAAAATTGAAACCTTGTAAAAACTAAAGTGTATAAAACCTTAACCTTGGTTAAAACTGCAAGGTTGACTAGGTCTTGCAAAGTTTTGTGTTTTTGTGGTTCATTTAAGAACATAAGGGATATATACCTTTAATTTGATGAATGAACATGTAAGACCTGCTGTTATAAATATTATTATTGTCAGGCCTTTATTTATTTATATAAATAGATAGGCTATTTATTTATTTGTATTAATAAAGTACTTAATTTAATATACGTAGGAAGAATCCTACAAAAAAACTAGTTGACTTAATATTTATTTATTAATACGTAGCAACATACAAATGAAAGTTGAAAATAATGAACAATATAGTGTTAATATATATATATATAAACATATATTTTTCTAGGTACAAATACATGCGCATATATATATATATATATATGTATCTATATAACATGAGAAATATGTATACATATATGATGTACAAAATACATGCATGCGTCTATACAAGCATGTCTAAAAACTATATGCATATGGAAACCTTGACAGGCCTTCTGAATCAAAATTAGGGTCTTTTCCCCTTTTAGCCATAGCCAACCCAAACCTTAATAGCTCTCATCGAATTGACCTGTAAGAAAAAAGGGAAAAGAATGGATAAGCGATAACTCACTCAGTAAACATTTCTTATCTCTTTCTAACCCAAGTAAGACTTTAATTTGAACTTGCAACTAAGTTTAATTTAACTGTTATTATGAGTTATGCTTTCTTATTGTATTTACTCTCTCTTTCTTGCCTGTTATTCTGAATATAGTTTATTCTTATTTGTTTAACTGAAACTATATCCTATGCTATGAAATAAATGTCGTGGTATGAAGTTATGTTGAAATATGTTATTTGCCCAGGGGCCTGATTTTTGGAAAACACTATTTACCTATCTAAAAAAATCTGTGCGGACCTGAAGATCCTACATTAAAAAAGTATCTAAAAGTAATGCAATTAGAAATCTATAGTGCTGATCAAACTAGTGAGTATAGGGATTCAATACCTTGGCTATGTGAGTTTTCAACCTCTTAACCCTCGATCAGTAAGCTGAAATCTAAAAACTGAAAACTGAAAACTGAAAACTGAACTGAGAACTGATAATTAATAATTAGATGCACATCGCACACTAGTATATACTGATGTTGGCCCATTCTCTAATAGACGTGCAACTCACAAGTGCCTTTTTGTATGCACCCCTAAAAGATGTCTAGAACATCATATTTTCTAGCTTTAAAACATGTATCTGGATCCTTAGCTTATTTTCTAAAAACACTGGTATGACATGTCATGTCATGATGTGTGTATGATATATCATGTTCTCTTATTTTATCTTATTATAATGTATTATAGCTATCGTATTGAGTCCCATTTATTTTGTATGTTTGTTCTAAGCTTAAATCTCAATTTCTGCTTGACACATGGGTGTGCATGCTTAGGCGCACGAGCGTGCATGAAAGTGCATGGGTTGTATGTCAGTCGTGTAGCCTGACTATGCTAGCTTTTGCAATTTCAGGCTTATTTCTAATTCCTATAAATGCACGATCATGACATTAACTTACACGGCTGTGTCCTTAAATATTTGCAGCCGTGCACATTTTGTGCACAAGTTGTGACCATACATTGGGTGTACGGGTATACATGATGCTCTATTTCGATAAACTCATGCTTGAAACATGTAGAATCTTGTCCAATACTTAATTCAAATGCAATTAACCAATTCCATCAATATTTCACACTCCAAACAATACCAATACACACATCAATTTCACCGATAACATTTAGCATCATAATCAGGCATTAAAACTCTTTAAAACACATACATATACACATATATACATTAAACATGTTCATAGGCAAAAATTACCATCACAATAACTTTCTTTCCATTATATCATCAATCAATTTTGTCATACATTCACCAAAAATGTTGAAAACATTATCATATCTTAAACAAGCAGCAAACTCATGCTTGAAAACTAAGGAAAAAGCAAGGAAACACTTACCTCTTATCATGGCTAATTCTTCTCTCTCTCTAAGCAAACTTTTACTCTCTAGCTAGATTGGGAGCCTCTAGTTGTTGATTCTCTCCCTTAAGATTGGGATTCTCTAAAGATAAAAGGGAAACGTTAGGCGAAAATGAATTAGAAAACTAAGTGCATAAATATTTAAAGCAGGTATCTTTTTCTTGAGGCACATATGGTCATACGCCTTAAAGCTACAAGGTCATGCATGGTAGAGAAAATGAAAAATCTCCACTTCTTAAGCTTTGCATGAAATTAGTCTCCCAAGGAGAATCATGCAGATGCCATATAAGCCCTAAAAATGACCATAGCACCTCTAAACTCTCCCAAGTCTAATTTTGCCAACTTCTATCCCCAAATTTCTAACCTAAAAAACATTTTAAACCTTGGAATGTTAAAAAACATTCATTCTGGATAATCAAAATAATTGAACTATTTGTTCAATAGAATTGAGAGTCTACTTATATCCTAAACTCCATTTAAAGTTAGAAGTCTTAAATTGGTAAGTAAAATTACATAAAAACCAAAGAATTGCATATTGGCTAAAATAAAAAACACATGAAAATAACTATGCAATGACGTCCTACTATAGTGAATTTGGGTACCCTACGATAGTTACTTCTTAGAGTGTTATAAGTGCAATTCTTCTCGCAATTATTGCACACTACAACACAGTCTTTATAGGTTGTGGTATTTGGCTTCTATCTACTTTCATATGCTTTAGCATTGTGATGCCATTTTAGAGTGTTATAGTATCGACTTTTCTTCTGCTTATCTTCTTCTTTAACACCTTGAAAAACTTCATGGATTCCTTTGAATTCTTCATTAACTCCTTTGAACTTTTCATCGCTCCCTTTAAACCTTTGTCAATGCTTTTAGACCCTTTAACTTGACTCCTTTGAATTCCTTTAAAATTGAGCCTTTTTATAGTTGAATTTGTATCTTTTTTAGCCCAACATTGCATGATATATCTTTTACAATGATTTAACCTCTAAACATATACGAATTTATTCCATGCTCTCTTGAATCATTCAACCCTTACTCTTGTGCTCAACTTTTATAGAAGAAAAAAAGATTCCTTCAAAGCTTACCTCAACTGGATTACATTATTTTCTCCCTCTTTAAAAGGATTTGACTTTAAATCTGGCCTTTATATATATATATATATATGTAAGAAAAAAAGATAAGTAAAAAAATACTAAAAACAAAACTAAGATCTTACTCATATAACAAGTCAAGCTCATAGGTTTTATCATGAGTGTGTTCCCTTAATTGAAAAGGATCCCAAGTTTTACTCCAAAACTTTCCATGTAAATACACCACCTTTTGATAGAGCATATTAACACCATTATTCACATCAATGATCTTGTAACCGTGTATGAAATGCACTATCTTTAAAAACTTGTAAACATTAATAAATACCAAATCCTACCCCACTTTTCTATCAATAAATCAATCTAAGACACATTAGAAATGGGTAAAGTGGTATACAATCTAAAGGGTAAGACCCTAGACTTAACCTGTATACAAGTAATATATCTTTAACAAATCTTTTTCACATTTTTATACAAATAAGACCAAAATAAATGTTCATTCAAAATTTTAAGAAATTTATGCACATTAAAATGTTTTATTAAGTCTCCCTTAATAGTCTATTTCACAAGCAATGCATGCTAGGAGCAATTATTCATTAAATGTAATTAGGCACACATAATTGGTTTTCTCTAACCAAGTATCCATCATACCTATCACACATAATTTTCATTAACATACAATCTTCATTAAACTGCTTACATACAACATAACTTGTACTAGCACCAAGATTATCAACATGATTTTCTTCAACATGCTGAGATCCTAGTAATTGGTTTCACGATTAGAAATCTGCAACATGATTCATTAACCACTATGTTTCCCTTACCTTACTTGTATTAGATCATGTAAGGAAATGTTTCAATGAATGCAAAATATCTTGCATGTCGTTTGTTTAACTTTCTCATGCCTATTTCATCTTTCTTAGGCATAAGTAACATTGTTTCCATATATAGACTCAAGCTCTCCCGATCATGACCTTTATCTATCATCTCCTTGACTTGCCTTTGTGGTTCCTTTATCTCTTCAAGAAATACATCACCATAAACATATAAAATAGATTTAGACACACTAGGTAACACATGATTTGATTCATTAAGGTTAGGAATTATAGCTTGCTTCACCACTAAAGTTCTCTCAACCTCACTATTTATGTTTACACTTACGTTAGTGCTTTTACTCACTCTCATTATGTTTACACTTTCCTTAGTATTTTCACTCATACTTATGTTCTTTTTACTTCCATTTATATCACTTTCAATCTTTTTAGTGTTTTCATTTACTCTTTTTGTGCTTACAATCTCTTTTTTAGTATTTATACTCACCTTGGCCTCAATTTTCTCTTTCTCACTTTGCTTTTTCCTTTATATATCACTTTTCAATTCATTTGGTCCTCAAGGGCCTAGCCATCAAAAGTGCTTAGGTTATGGACTGATAATCTTTCTTAAAGGTATATCTGTTTCTATACATATCATGAATAACCCTTTTATCATTACCATGGTTGCCTTAGTAATTTGACCTATATGCATTGGTATAAGATTGTATAACAGTTTACCACTATATCACCTAATGGAGAAAGAAACTAGAACTTGCCTATTTACCTTAACCTACCGACACTCGTTAAGCCATTAAAGCCTATAAGGTCTAGAGTGTTTAATCAAGGACAAGCCTAACTTTTCAACTAAAGTTGTATTAGCTATAATAATGCAAGTACCTCTACCTATAATCATACTGCATACTTTGTTATTCATATGACAACTCGTATAAGATATATTTTGTCATTTCTGCTCAAATTCATCTAGCTTAAACTGCATATTAAGTGCACATCGAGCATTAAGTTACTCTTCTTTAACTAGATTCTCATCATTTTTTTCTCTATGTGTAACTCTATTTGGTCTCTTACTAACTCCTTTAGAGGTTAGTCTTCTATGATTTTCCTTACTAACTCTTCCATTTTGCTTATTTTCCTTCTCCCTAGAGGTATGTCATCCATGTCTCCTCAAATCTACCATTTTATCCCTTATACCACTCATTATGGAATACAAACCCTCAAAATGTTGTTACATGGCCCTCATTTAAGACTCCTCTTTTCCTAGTGTTATACTATTACCTATACTTGAATTGTTTGCCGACATATTTAACACACACAAATTGAAGCACACATAAATGTTTCTCACAAGTATTTCACTCTATTGTGTTTTGCTTAAATTTACAAGTGTTTCACTAGCAAAAGTGTTTCACTTAACACTTAAATATGCCTCACAAGTGTGTACACTCAAACACTTAATTAGAACTCATAAGTTCTCTAGTATGCATTTTAAAGGAACAAAATTCAACTTATATAAAAATAATCAGCTTATAAAAAAACCAAGGATTAATATTTTCAAGACAAAGTTAGAAGTAAACAAAGTCTGAAGTAAGAAAAATGCAAAGATGGATCCAATAAAGGAACAACGAAAAACTATAATAAATTGAAGCAATGGACGTATGAATGAATCCAAAGGTTTGAATGAAATATAATAGTAGGAATGTGATTTTATAGCCAATTGTTCAACTCACCAATGAATATGATATTTTCGGTCTTTTACAATAACTTACTATTTTTTTTTCTATTTTCTACTTTTTTTTCTAATGTATCATAATTACAACAAGTACTTTAAAGATAATGTGTTTTAACTGAATTTCTAAGCAACAAACAATGCACAATGAGTTGCAATAAATTAGATACGGCAGTCAGAATAAATTCAATGTGGTGCACGCCAATTTTTTTTGTCGTTATTAGAATTTCACAAAATAACAATAAAAGAAACAAACAAATAAATAGAAAAAATGAAAAAGCATAAAAACAAGAACCTTTAAATATGGTATTAGAAACCACTAATTGTAGAAACCCTAATTTATTATCAGAAGAATAACATAGAACAATAATTTTGATATATATATATATATATATATATATATATATATATATATATATATATATATATATATATATAATATGAAATAAAAATCAACAAGAAAAAAAAATAAACGATAGATAAAAACTTAAATAAAGTCTTGCACTAGTACTAATTGATACAAAATATTAATCTCAAAGACTATCAACCCTAACATTTTCCCTAAAAAAGCTAAAACAGGTTTTGATTCAACTGAATTAAAACCCTATGAAACTAAGTCTATGAAGCCTAGCCTTAGTTAAAACTAAAAGCTTAACTAGGTCTTGTAGAGTTTTGAGTTTTTCTAGTTCACTTAAGAACATAAAGGATATATACCCTCAATTTGATTCCTTCAAACTTTTTAACTCAATTCTTTTGAAACTAAGCCCTCTTGCAATTGATTTTGCATCTTTTCGAGCCTAACATCATATAATACATCTTTTTTAATGATTCAACCTTTGAAACAAGTACGAATCTATTATATGCTTTTCGAATCTTTTGGCTCTTGCTCTTGTTCTTAGCCTTTATGAAAGATGAAAAAATTCCTTTAAAAAATATGAATGTGATTACCAACTCTTTAAAGCAAAGAGATGTCAACATATTTCACTCTAATTCAATGGAATCGTCATCTTCAAAACAAGGTAAAGTATTGAAAAATCAAACTTTGTGACATCTTTTTGGCTTCCTAAGAACCTTAGGAATGCTTTAATTTAGAATGGGTAGAGCAAGCATATACGCTAAAGCATTTAGGAAGACAAAAAGGAAAAAGCATGCACAAGGCTGTAGGCCACATTGTAGCATGACACTACGAGTAACATGTTTCACCTAGGTGCACACTGTTGCCTAAGTTATAGTGCCTTAACTCTAGTTTGACGCATACTCATACGCTATGACATGGTGTCATAACATCTTTTTTCTATTTTTATGTAGTATATGTGTGCTATAACATACTGCTATGGTGCACCTTCTGACAACCTTATGTAATTTTCTTTTTTTTTTTTAATTTATTTTAACATACTTTTGTAGTTGGACATTTTATGTTTCCTTCTGGAGGGTTGTTTTGGTCTTTAATATGCTTTGTAAGGCCTATAAAAAGGTCACTATCTCATGTAAAAAAGATTACACTTGATATTTGAAAATTGAAATTAAAAGCTTAGCTTTTATTCTATGAAATTAGAACTTTTGGTTCTTATGTTTAAATCTTTCCTTTATCCAATTTTCCTTGCAAGAAAGAATTGATGGTAAAGAACCAAGTGATGAAGACTAATTACAAGTTGGTGATAAATTCTTTAGGCTTGTATCAAGTTTTTATTTAAACTCAGTTTAACCTTAAGTTCATGGAAGTTATTCCTTTAGGCTTAAGTGACTTATTTTGCTTCTTATCTTTCTAAGTAAGTTGTTATATTTATGATGTATGATTTAAACTCCATTGCTTCTATATTTCTTTGGATGTGTTGATATGAATGTTGATGAAATATAGAAGTATTTGTATTTTAATCAAGTATTGATATTGGAGTTGAGTTTGTTTGGATTTGGAGCCAAGTTATTACTTGAAAATGGCTACATTTGGTATGAACTTGAGCTTGAATCTCACTGGATTTTTAGAGTAACATTTGGATGACATTGGATGCTAAATTATAAGTATTAAGGACTTCAAGCTTGACCATTTGATATCCGAGCCTAGGTTATGTTATTGTTTCATTATGGTAAGTGAAATGAGTTTGAAGATTGAAAATTTTAGGGCTCGAACTTGAAAGAAATACAATTTACAGTTTGGAAATACTATTTATTAACCCGAATCCATTGTTCACAGTCTAGAAATATTGTTTACATAACACAAAAAACCAGCCTAATTTCAATCTTAAACACTTTGCAAGCCATTTAACTTAGCCTCATTAACACAATGACAAGTAGAAAGGAGTTCCCAATTACCCCCATAACCATGAAAGATTAGAAATATGAGGTTAGAATGTCAAATTCAAGATTCAAAGTTAGAAATGAACAAGGTTTTGAGACCCTTACACAGGTAATACATGGAATGTCCAATGAATTGACTAAAGTCATACAAGGTCAAGGGTTAAACAACCAAAATAAAGCTAAAACCCCACTTCACCATGGAAAACCATCTATACTTCCTCACCATACACATCACAATTAAACCACTTATTATCAATAAACTAACATTCATATGACTAGATTCGAATTGAATATATTTTAGTTTTTTTTTAAAATTCGATTTGAATAAACCTAAAACGAATTGTTCAAACCCGAACTACAATTTTGAAAATCAACAAATACGAATTTGAACATGAATTATACAAACTAAACATGAACAAGACCTCGAACTTAAATTAACTTTTTTTTAATTATATCTTATTAATTATAATTTTTAATAAAATATAAATACAAACTATATAAACCGAATACGAATATGAACCAAACATAAACTGAGTTATACGAACCAAACATAAACCCAAACTTTTCTATAAAAAAATTCAGTAAGCATGATTTGAATATGAATCGAATTATAATAAATGAATTCGAATATGAACATATACATGTCCATGTTCGGTTTGACTCGAATCTAGCCCTAATTCATAGCTCCCTTACCTAGTAAAAAAAATTCTATCCATAGTGAAACAAATAATTGTGATAAGCTTAGGAGGAAAAGATAGAGTGAAGATCACAATGATAAAGAATTGAAGTGGAAATACCTAAGTTCAATAATAGTTTAACCTAGATGACTTTATGGATTGGTTGTATGCCAAAAAGAGAGTTATCAAGTATAAAGGCTATGATGATGAAAAAAATTATAGAATGTAACATCATGAGGTTAGAATAGTTTTTCTAGGCTATGATTAGGGTTAAGAGAGAGATTTTATAGTCCAAGAATTAAACTTAAGAGAGTTGTGGGTGTATAATAGTTTTTTTAGAGTTTATATATGGCTTGTGTATGAGGTATGCATGACTATGTGTTTTATGGACACATGTTTGTGTGTTTTTACCATCATACATGCCTATGCACCTCTTGTTGCATGCTCATGCATGCCTACTAGTGGAGTGGCCATATATAAGGCATATTTTTCTCCCATTTCATATTAGTTTCCCTAGTTCTTCTTTCCCTATTTCACTTTAGTTAACCCTAACCAAATTATCAAAGAGAAAAGCTAGTTTTTAGTAGTCAATGTAGACAGTATTCAATCGAAGTTAGAGAGATAGAAGCTATTAGCAATTCCAGGTAAGTATTTCCTTACCTTTTTCTTGTTTCCATATCATGTAACCTCCTAGATGAGTTTAATCAATAATAAAAACATGTTCCTAGTTTAATAAGCATGATTTTCAAACGATAAGGATAAGATAAAAGAACATTTTAAGGTAAAAGCATGATTAAATTTCTTGATGTATAAAGATATGTCTGTGTTTAAGGAGCATGTTAGGTTGTATTTGGCTGTTATTAAAGGGAAAGATATGCTTATAGTGGTGTAATTTATATATGTATATGCTATAATAAGTTTGATTTAAAATTGTTAGAGATCTGGGTAAAGTTTGGTTTATATTTTGCATGTTTCAATCAAGGTTACAAAAACAGAGTAGTATATATGACCGTATACCTGATGGATGCACATTCATATAGTTAGGCTTTAATAAGGTCACGATCGTGTACATGAGGTATGCATAACTGAATTTTAGTAGAATCATGACTATGTGAGATTGTGTCACGATCGTGTGTTTGTAGGAAGCCAAAAACGTAGTAGAATGTCTAGAAGCTTACACATTCAGATGCAAGACCAGACACACAACTATGTATCTTATACATGACCATATGTCTAAGGGTGTACATCCGTGCACTTAATAAAAGTTAGAAAATCTTCCCCAAATAAGCATAACATTACTAATAAGAGAACAGATTAAACGTTCTAAGTAAAGTAAAATAAACAACAAATTAAGAACAAGAAAAGAAAAGAAGGAAAAGACACAAAAAAATTATAATAAAAAAGCTTTAGAACAAATAATAGAAAGTAGTAAGTTAAACTACTTTTCCAAAATCACACCTTGAAACTCACAAAGGTAAGAGAAATTTAGTAATAACTTAGGAGTAGCCTAAGTAATAAGTAGATTGCGACCTAAAAACAAAGTAGAAATGAGGAAACAATAATAGAAATAATATAGAAACATATAAAATAAAAAGCTAACAAGTACATAATAGAAGACAGAACAGTTTACTCAAAACTTATTAACTAGTTTAATAAGTTACAGAAATAAGAACTCAGCGAGTCACGTTGTATCGGTTTAAATTCCTTTTCATACTAAGTTGTATATATATACTCATATACATACTTATGATGAGTTACGAAATAGAACTTGAATAGTGAGTTTAAGCAGTAAGTTTAGTTAGGATGGAACAAGTTATTAGACTTGTTAGGAACTTGGTTAAGTTCTCTAATTTAGCTATTTGTCATCAGGGTCAGAAACCTTAGAGCCTTATGTCTTGTTGTAAGCATACCACTCATTCCATGGTGTTTGTAATTTGCCTCTTCAGGTTAAAAAACAACTTCACTCTATGAAAGACACTATTTCTAAGAAGCTATTTAAGGAGATTACTTACTAAAGGGGAGCATTGTCCTTTACCAAGCATAATATTTCTCCTAAAAACCTTAGAAAGGCCAAGATTATTGAGCCAAGTTTTAAAAAAAACCTAAGATGCTAGTAAATCATTCCAAATGACTCTAGAGAATAGAAAATGTTTTACATTTCATAAGTATGGACATTTTAAAGCTAATTACCTTAATAAAGGAATCATGACCCTTAGAGAAATTATGGCTATTGAAAAAGCTTTACAAGATGATAACTTAAGGAAAGAAAATGTGAATGAAAGTGATAAAGAAGTTCTTATTATTCCAAACTAAGGGGGGCTTCTTGTGATAAAGAATGTGATGCAACCATAATTTATGGCATAAGAGGAACCAAGGGAGAATTTTTTCTATACTAGGTGCATCATCAATAAAAAGGTATGCTTGGTCATCAATAAAAAGGTACACTTGGTCATCAATAATAGTAGAAGTTATACCAATGTGGTTTCCTTAAGTCTTATAAAGAAATTAAGTTTGTCTACCCTTGATCATCTCAAACCTTACAAAATATAATGGCTAACCAATAGAGATACCATTTAAGTAAATATGCTAAAAATTCAACCATAAAATCATTACCCTTACCTTTATGTTCCCAAGCCCTAAACTATCCCAAGCACACTCTTTTATACTAAAGGACTCTTAAAA